>VWZN01010470.1:398149-414232 GCA_013396955.1 Regulus satrapa | reverse complement strand
GAAGGAAGGAAGGAAGGAAGGAAGGAAGGAAGGAAGGAAGGAAGGAAGGAAGGAAGGAAGGAAGGCTTTCAAGCATCAAGGGAAGGCAATCAACAGAGTACACACAATATTAAAATACTAGTTAGTCAGACAGTGTCTATTTCAGAGCAAACCAGTCCTTCATACATCAACCCTTTTTCACAGAACACCAATTTTAATGTTAATAACTCGGAAAACAGTTATTCCACTGCTCACAAATTTTGGTTTAGATCATTGCATCCAGTGCTTTTAAAAACCAGGCAATATAAATGCAGTACTTCTTCCCTAGGATGTTGAGCCATGAATCTCAGAATCTGCGTGCTCAATCACCCAACAGGAAATTTTGGTCTGGATTTAAAGATTAATTTAAGGTAATCAAATCAAGCACATTAAAAAAAAACACACTTAAAAATTAACCCATTATATGGTCAATGCAAGATACAATTTGATTTTTATGTGAAATACTGCAGTGTTAACAAGAGGAAGCTTTTCAAGCCCTTGACTTCAGTATTTTTTACATTTCCATATCAATCAAATTCACCTATTCAATAAATAGCAAAAGTAAACCCAAAGATGTTACTTAGGTTTTTCCCATTTCAAAAGATAAGCTTCCTATTCGTTTGAACAGATTTTTAATTACTCAAGTTATGTGATACATTTTTGCACACGTAAGTTCACTACTACTTTGAATGACAGATACAATTTTTGCTACTAAACAAAAGTAGCAGCCAGCTGTTAAGATTCTTAAAAAAAAAATTAAAACCAAACAACAACAACAAATCAATCATACACAAAATAAAGCGCCAACCAATAAAAACCCCTTCAAATCCTCTCAGATCCTTCACCCATCACTAATATACAAGGCAAACAGACTCAGTAGGTTCTGGTTACAAAATCTGAGGATTAAAGATACTGAGTGCTAAAACAATCTCCAGGAATTGTGCATTCTTGCACACAAAACTCAACCTTACATCCCATATACGCAAAAAGCTTCAACACTAAAACACAAACTGACAAAAAGAACATGTTTAACATTAAAACGTAAACCTCAGAAATAAAACAATTTGCCCCAAAACACCCCAAACCAGAAACTCAAGGTCTATGCTTTCCAAATAAAGTAGTGAGAAATAAAGAGCTCACTGATTTTTCAATGACATTCATATATAAGATGTGAAATTCTGTATAACTCCCTTAAGAGAAATATTACAAGTTAGGGAAACACATATTTAAAATACACCTACTTCCTCAAAACACACACTAGGCAACTTCCTGTTTTTACTGACAATGTCTGCCCTGGGATATTCCTTATTTTAAGTATCAGCACATGCTTGAAAGAAGAAAAGCCATTACAATGAAGCCAGAAAATGAATGATAGGAAAACCAATCACACCTCTGAGAGGAAAATCTAGCTGCCTTTCACTTTTTGGCAAAACCAACACACGAAAACAGACGTAAATAGAAAACATATTTCCACTTCTGCTTTTCTGCTGAATGTGGAATCTGTTTTTGTATGAAAGTGTATTACAGCTTCTGAAACATAAGGACAGATGCTGAAAACACAAATTTATAGAACAAGGAAGTGCATACATTTTGTCCAAAATAATGCATTATGTCAAAAAATAGTTTGCCTTCTCAGTTAAAATTGAAATACATGCCAATATGACTTGAAGCAAAGCACTGGGAAAACCCCAATCCTGGCTAAAATACACCGTCATTCAACTTGTGTTTAAAGAAGAGTTACAGTGATAATTTTATGAGCAGAAATATGTCAAAAGCTGTTTAAAATACATACAGCATCTAGTTTTATCCACAATCTAGTGGTATCAATGAGATATCACCTCAATGAAAATTTACACACTTTTTTCCCAACATAACCATTATTTTAAGTAAAAAGTTTCTCTATTTCAGCATTTTTTAGTGATAAGGTATATGCACAAAAAAGCACTACTGCTGTGCAAATAAATAATTAATACCCATAAAATATTTTTACATTAACTTTTTCAGATTTTGTCTAAAAGCTGACAGCTAATACCAACTAAATAGCCCACTCTCAACTGCCTTACCTTAGGTATGTACCATATATGAAGAACAGTGACATCATGAATCCATTCAATAGGAAAATCACAGCAACATAAAAGGAAGCAGGGTCTCCCAACCCTAACAAAAAACAATTAATATATGTTGTCAAATACAGAAGAAAGGCCACATTGGTTATAAAGCACCATACAATCAGTATACTATCTTAATATATCTATATTACATATCAACTATCAGAATAATCTCTTAGTGCATCTACAGAAAGAGACAATTTTTTTAAAATAATTAAGACTATTGTGAAGATTCAATCAGGAGACTACAGTTTTGAGATAAACCAGGAAGAGTGAGGGTAGACATAACATTTGGGCAGTCAGTGACAGAATAAGCCAAGAGGGATGCATTAACTGCAGAGAAAAACCTGTGAGGTTTAGAAGGTAGAAGTACTGCTAAGAATAATCTCTACACTACATTTTGAGTTCATATAGCTTTTCAAAACAGGCTTTTTAATCCACTTCCCATCTCTTGCATGAGTAAATCCATCTTTAAATATATCACACACAATGCTCTTTGCTTTCTTTGTTTCATTATAAGCCAAGATATTTTCCAGTAATGCAAGTATTTCAATTTATTCATTAACAGACACTGCTGCACTCACTCTTCACTTTCCCACTAATTCTTTAAACCCTCCTGGCTCTAATCATTTCAGCAATACAGCTTAAAAAGTCTTATTCATTAAAGTGAATGTCAGCAAAACTTCATAGTTTCATATGCAAAACTGATTATTCCCCACTGCTGAAAATACAGCAAGACACTTTTCCAAAGTAAGACGACAATATGCTCAGCAAACACAGTAGTTTCAATAGCTGGTGCTTCTGTTGGTTTTGTTTCTATGAGAAACAGGAATGAAAGGTTGTACACTGTTCATTGCTTCTTAGAAAATTAGAGAAAATGAACCATTCAAGCTCTGAAGTTCCTACAGCCTTTGTGCAAAGGAAAAATACTACCCTGTCATCACACAAAGGCATTCTAATTGACAAAATGAAACAACATCACAAACTACCATCTATTATTCAGCTTGAACTGAGTGTAGAACACCTCAAAAGCACTTCTTGGTAAAGTACTTTTATTGTTTAATACTTACTTGACAAGCCAATATTTCAAACGTGGGGGAAAAAAAAAAAGTGGCAGTGTCCTTGCTTTGGTGTCAAAATCAAGGTATAAGGTTGAAATTCTTATGCTGAACAGTAGCTCATAAGAGGAAGAGGATTCTTCTCAGCAGCATCACTAAGTAAGATTTCTCTAAAAAATCTCCAAAATTGAAAGAGGACATTTTGACATGTAGGAACTTGGAATGTATTTGGGATCCTTCAGAAGTTACAAAAAATTAATACATGTACAGTAGACTTCCAATTACATTTAGGATATCTTATTCTTTGTAACAATTCAACATTATGAAGGCTCAGACCATAATCCTAAAGTTCTGAAGTGCAGGACAGAAATTCAATCTAGGCAGGAGGAGTTATCTAATAAGAAAAACCCACACTTTCACCCTTGGTAACAGAGGAATATTTATTATTTCTGAAATACATAAAGCCACAACTGTATGCTTCCAAGGAGAAACCATGATAAAACAGGATTTACCTTCACAGCTTTCAACAGGACTAAGCCCTTTTCCTCTGTTGACAGTCCAACATGTCTTTGTTGGTACACCAAGGAAATCCATAACAGTGGTATATATACGGTACCAGCTGGCGAGGACCACCTAAGGGAAAACAGGATTATAAATTTCTGCCCAGAGTAACTTCTCATGACAGCTGGCCCTCCTCATCCAGGATCATTTTCAAACTCAGGATTTATCTCAACAATGTAGCACTAACAGACCAAGTGCTCATTAGCAGATTAAAATTATGCCGATTGATGTTTAGATACCTCATAACAGAAACAATTGTATGCATCAAGCGGAAAAATTCAGAAAAAAAGCCCTATGTATTGCATTGGGGAACCAGAAGGTTCCTCATTTGAGTGAGTACCTTTATCAGACATTAAAATCACAGATGTTGACAGAGGAGAGTTGACCAAATTGAACCCATTTAAGTCATGTTTTTTCCACCTCACAAGAATATTAGTAGATCAAATCTTTAAAATTTTTAGTCTGTTAAATTTTGATGTTAATTTTAATCCTGAATTACAAAGGGCTTCCAGATGAAATGTAAGAGAGCATTTCCATTTTCCATACAAAGGCTGTAATGTTCTTATAACAACAACTGAATTAAATCTCAACACCTGACATAGAAAACATCAGGACTTTACACACAGCAAAAATGACAACTCATCTCACAGCAAAGTCATTAGTTAATAACATTACCAAGCTATTCTGTCAGGTTATAACTGACTTTATAGAGTTCATAAATGAGTAATGTGGCCATTCCAGTTGAGCTACTTTGAAAGTTACAACCCAAGGGTTCTCAGGCTGACAATATGTTTCAACACTGCAGTATTAGCTGCCTCTGCACTGTGTCACAGAGAACATATATAAGAAAGATTATTCTCTCTTCTCGCTCCCAATACAATTAATAAAAGTCTTTATGTCACTTCTATCTTCAAGAAGGGCAAGAAGGAAAACCAGACAACACATGTGAGAATGTGATGGAGTAAATCCTCCTGGAAACCACTTCCAAATATATAGAGGACAAAAAGGTGATTCGAAGCAATCAGCATGGATTTATAAAGGTGAAATCAGACCTGCTCAGCTTTATAACTTTCTCAGATGACTGTCTTGGTAGATAAGGAGACAGCTGCAGATATTTTTTTAATCTGGTGCCAATCTGTTCTACATTTTAAGACTAGATGATGGCAAAAGGAAACATCCTCAGCAAGTCTGCAGGATAAAGGCTGGAAGGAGAGACTGATCCTTGTGCTGCCATTCAGAAGAACACCAAAAGGCAGGAGGAATGGGCCAACAGGAATCTTCCCAACAGAGAAATGCAAAGTCCTGCCCTGGGGATGAACACCACCGTGCACCAGTACGGCTGGAAGCTGACCACCTAGAAAGTGGTTTTGCAGAAAAGGACCTGTGAGTCCTGGTGGACAATTTATACTTGAGCCAGCAACAAGCCCTTGATGCAATAAAGACAACTATATCATCTGTATGTGACCAGGACAAGAAAGGCAATAAGCAATCTGCTCTACTTCACCCTGGTTTGAGCAGAGTTGAGACTATTTGACCTTCAGACAGCCCTTCCAAACTCCATTGTTCTGGGATTCCGAAATTCATTAATTTTGGAAGGCTCCAATCATCATGGCTTCACCTGTGGCCTTCGCACCCATGCAAAGTAAATCCTGTATATTTAAAATATGACTACATCTTCCTAGAGCAAGACTCCATGCCTCAACACTGTGCCTCACAAATCCTGAATTCCTGGAAGCTTTCTAAACATTTGTATCCAGGTGCATCTAGCAGTGCATGTGTGCATATATGAACCAGACATCTGCCCCATCTCCAGACAGACATCAAGAGACCTGGAGAACCAAACCAGTGTCTTTCTTATCACCTGAATGTGTTTTGTTAGGGACATCTGTATGGCATATTTGCATCACCAGCCCTGAAGCTGACATTACCCAAGCATATAAAGCATTCTTGCCAAAACAATGTTGCACCCAAAAAAAGCCCCCCCAAAAAAAACAAAAACCAAAAAAACCAACAAAACAAAACAAAACAAAATCCAATGATTAATTTATCAACTTAACCATTTAACCTGTTTATGCCACAAGTGCTTGTGTCTGCTGCACATTTTACAAGTTCCCTAAAAAGGTATCAAGCTAGGGTACTTCATGCAAAAAAAAAAACCATTTTTTGCCAAAAGCCACTTTACATGAAACAGTTAACATGGGCATAAAAATGGAAACGTATCAGTAAGCAGTACAAAATTGCTAGGTCAGATGGAGTACGGTGATGTTTCTGGAATTTCTACTGCTCCTTATTAGATTAGGCAGTAAACACAGAACCTGGGAAACAAAAGCCTAGCTTTCAGACCCAGGAAAGCTCTGTGGACAAGGCCAGTCCTTTGCTATAAAAGAAGATGCAGAGAAGTCAAGCCCTTTCACTAGTTGCCCTTGAGTGTGCACTTTAAAGCAAACTACCTGGATCTTTGCAACACACTCCTCATTTGAACTCACATTTTTATTATCACCACCACACACAGAAATATCAACTGTTCCATAACAATGAACATCCAGAGAGCTAACTTAACAACACATTATCTCTGCACCACAGAAACTAACACATTATCTGTCTGCCATTTTTCAGCAGAAATGAAAACAACCTGACTATGGAGCAAATACTTCGAAAATCAACTTTATTAGGATTATAACATTGTACTGCTACAAGGACTACCTTGCTGCTTTCAATTGTGGTTTTTTACTGCTTATATGCATAATTTACATAAGCTATGATTGCTACACACTCATTTTAGTTTTCTTTCCTTTTTTTGAAGTTTTTAAGGCCAGTACTGGCTTTACATACAAGTGAATTATTTTACTTTTCTTAATTAATTTAACATCCTATTTAGCAATGGGATTTCCAGATGGGTTTTGATTAATTTAATTTTTATATCCACTAAACAAAAATTTTATTAGAATTCAACATTTGTGCTACTAATGGGCTGAAAGAGCTGGAAAGATCCCAAAATATCAAACAGGAAATGAAACACTTTCAGGAAGCATGACTGGATACTGAGCATCTGAAGAAAAAATTTTACTGCTAACCAATAAATCCACAAGCATCTTCTCACCACTCAGCTCCATTATAATCACAAGAAAATTCTATAAATTCGGACAACGTATTTCAAATGTCAGGTTGCACCTACTGACAGTTTTATAAATACAGTTATGTGGAAAAAGGAGTACTCAAGAAATACACTTTAAAAAACCCTCCAAACCACTATTTACAGGAAGACTAGACATTAAGCAGTAAATGACTGCAAGGGGCAGAGGAGACTATTTGTCGGCTTTGCATGCCCACACAGGCACAGAAAAGATGAATGAATTCATACCTTATCACCAATTTCTGCAAGCCAGTATAATCCTAGAAAACTGAATGAGCAGAAAAACCTACACATTTTGCCCTATAATCAACCTAGTGTTCTTACAGAATGTCAGCCACTATATCTGATTGTTCCTGTTTTGATTTCATCATCTAATCTATACTTAGTCATCTTTCAGGATGATACCAAGGAGTCTTCAAGAACAAGTTCATTTGACCAGTAATCACTGATTTTTGAAAGTCTTTGTCAGCCAAAGGAAGTAATTCTTTAGTATTGAAATTATGTTCACAATGGGGCATTTCCAGAACTGAATTGCAGTTTCTCTGGAGATGGAAAAAAAAAATTCCAAGCAAACCCTAAGCAAGTGAGAGGGCAACAAAAAGCACTCATCTATAGTCCCTAAGCAAGTGAGAGGGCAACAAAAAGCGCTCATCTATATAGCATTTAGTTCTTCCAGAGCAAGGACTTAAGAAGCAAATGAAACCACTATGTGCAAATTGTACAAATACACGCATTCCAAGAATTCTTACACATACAGCTCCTGAAAGAAGCTCTGCTCCAACAGAGCAGGAGAATGAGCATAAAAGCTAGTACCCAACAATCACAGCCATTATTAGTTGGTTCTCGTAAGAATAAACTGCTGCTGACATGTGAAATTACAGAAACGTACGTTAACTAAAGGAATCTTCCCTTTGCAAAATGTTTGAGACACACTGTCAAAACCTTAAGAGACAGAAACCTCAACATTTCTGTACTTTAAATTCATGTTCTTTTTACTGACATAATAGCAGAGTAGGAACGTAATCTAACCAGGTAATAAGTCCAACATTAAGTATGTACAAAACAACAGCAGGCAGTCCTCCACAGAGGAATTTCCTCTGTAAAAGCTTATACTCATGGATTTCACAGCCCCTGTGAACTGTGATGTGCTTACTTCTGTCAGTTTTGTGTGTCCTACACAAAGCGGAAAACAAAATAACCACTTGCAGCCTGTACCACTGCAGTCATTATTGTCACATACTACTTCATACATCTTATTTTCCTGAAGTACATAATGTCAGCAACCTACTTGCTTTCAGGGAAACGAATGAAAAAAGGCGAAAAGTATAGAATTGGTCTACAACTTTTGGGCATAAAATACTAAGAACTACAAAACCTTCCGAGCTGATTGAAAATACTTGAAGTTTAGAAATAGATCACAATGCATGAACTTTCTCATTTAAAATCTGAAACTGAAGTACAGTAGTTAAGCAACAATTCATTAGTCACTATTATCTTTACAACCCCATTTTCCAGAGTAACTTTTTTTACAAATTTGTAGTCAAAGCTAAAACAACCAAAGCTTTGCAGAAGGCATTATATTTAAAACATAGCTCACCTCTGGGTAAAGATTGAACCTTTGTAAGGTGTTAATCACTAAAGGATATTCAGTTAGTTTGTCATTCATAATTGCATATACTCCACTCCAAAATGATGGTGCCTCGATAATGATCTTGAAGTAAGAATAATAAAGACCCTACAAGAGAACAGATTGATTATTTCAATTAAAGATGTTATTTCTGCTTCAGGAACCACTACATACAGGCTTCATTTTTAAACAAATTTTGTAACATAAGAGGACCGGCTTATTGAAGATAACTATCTGATTTTTCAAATCTCTTCTACTACTGCCACCAAAACAAGCAGTGTGGGATTCCTTCCACTTTGTTTCATAGCACACCTGGCAATCTCTCATTTGGACTGGTAACTATGCATAACATAGCGTTTCACAATTCTCAAAATAAAAGCACACAACAAGCTGCATAAGAAGATATACCTGAAAGCAAGGTATAAGGTACTTGCAGGTTTGTATTTTGGGTCCTCCAGAACCATACTTTTAGATTATATTTGAAGTGAACTGTGAAGTGATACATTCATAGGGATCAGCTGCAAGTCACACAAATACTTTGCACATAAAAGCATTAATGCACAGTAATTGCAAGAAGTCAATATATATACTTATGCAGAATGTATTAAGAAATTTTGAAAAGCCCATGACCAGATTATACACAAGTTTTCCAAATAATGGAACATGCTCTAACCATTTCTGTACGAAAAGCCATTTCTCTTTCTAGTGTTGATAGGTGAGAAAAATGACGGTCATTTTCAAAAAGAGTTGTTATGTGACACCTGCCAAAAAATAGTAACAATTAAAATGGAATAAAGAGGTTTAGAATATGCACTAAGTCATACATACAAAAGAACATTCAAAGAATGCCCAAAGTTTACTTAAAAACTGCTATTGCAAATTACCTGCATATTATATCAATATCCTCATCTATTCAGATAATTTTAAATTGAAAAAGTATGAACACAGAGTATTTATTAAAGTCTATTATGGCATTAGTAATAATACCATAACACAATATATTATATATAAAACTGTATTTTAATTTAAGTGCAGACACTTAAGGACTAAGCAGCAATTTTTCACCTGAAAAGCAGGCTTCACTCTTCTCTGAACAGATTTAAGAAACCTTTCACATTCAGCTTCACAAGAACAGAATTATTCAGTTAAAAGATAATTTAGTCTTGAGAGTAAAGTTCTAAATATAAATTATCCCAATGTCTTCTCTAAAAATAACTAAAAATTATGGTTTCGTTATTTTAAATTACCATATTACTCTGAAGCAATAAATTTACCCTTACCAATGCAGGACTCCTGCAAAAACAGCTGTAAAGGAAACAAAAGGTGCAAAGTTAGTCAAGTATTTAAATAACTGAACATAAAATTGTATTCACTGCAGTAATTGCAGTACTACTTCAAAGATGCACAGAAGGTAGTCAAGACCCCAGCAAACAGAAAAATAGGAACATCTGAATTAACCTCCACAGCCAGGTGTTTGAAAATTTTCCGTGGCATCCAGCACTAGGTAACATTTCCACCTATATATTGCACGACTCATGCTGACCCACCAGCATCTAATGCACACAAATTAAACACATTTTTAACATAAGAGGACTGGCTTATTGAAGATAACTATCTGATTTTTCAAATCTCTTCTACTACTGCCACCAAAACAAGCAGTGTGGGATTCCTTCCACTTTGTTTCATAGCACACCTGGCAATCTCTCATTTGGACTGGTAACTATGCATAACATAGCGTTTCACAATTCTCAAAATAAAAGCACACAAAAAAAGTTATCAACAACAAAACTGAATTACAAGCATTTTTTTTTTAATAAGCATAAATATTTTTAGAATTTTTATGATGCCTACTGTGAATGTTCACTCAACTCCTGCTCAGAATTTTACTAACTCATGCTAGGGCCTGAAGCACAATACAAGGAGCAATGCTACGAGGGAAGTGCAAGGGCAACCAACAGGCAGGACCTGGTGATCTGAAAGGGCTTAAGGACACTCTGCAGCCATTATCTCCTGCAGCCTGCTGTCTCCTGCACCTCCTGGTGTACTGACTGTCTGGCATCTTCGTCAGAATCTGCTAACTCACGGAAACGCTACAGACCAAACTTTCAAACTATAAGGTGAAAACACATCAGCTTAGCCAAAAAGTGTCTGAAGTAGATCCAGCAGCAGCTGCACTCCCCTGAGACTTCCATGCTTCTTGGTGTGATACAGGTGATACAGCATCATGAAGAAAAAGGAAGGAGGAACACTCCCACCATCATCTAGGTAATTATTTTGATGAGAGGTGCATAAGGAAGAAGATTCAAGTTGAGGTATGAACTAGAGAACTTATGAGTTCAAAACCTCATGCCTTAAATGATGATTTAGTGAATTCCTATGTTTGACTAGCCTGTACAAAGCGAACTGGGCCCTTATTTGTCATGTTTGTTTGTCTTCTTTCCTAATGGACTCATAAAATTAATTTTAATTTACAGAGCACACTGTGCTGTAAATAGGAGAAATCCAAATGGACCATGACAACCAACCCAAATTAATTGAGAATGTAATTGCTAAGAAATTATAGACTCTGCACACAATTAGGTTCCATTTGTCCACTTGAAGACTATCTACTCTGCTGTCATGTAGGTACAGAACAAGGGAGGTAATCTGAGGGACAAAGGGAAGAGACAAATGCTGATAAAGCAGTGGGTTAACGGTTTAGGTCTCTGACCTCTTGAGCATGACATGAAAGAGGAGGAACCACTCGATTTCACTTGGGCAGTGCTGACAACATATGCAGCTTACCACAGAAGCAAAAAGCCTGCATGAGTGAGGGACAATGGGAAGGCATTTAGAGGGACCACAGTACTCCTCCCAGACTGAAGCTGTCTCAGATGTCCTCTAGGCTTTCTGCCATAGAAAGATCTGACAGACCAGCTGTCTTTAATCCATGAAAATCTTCATGATCAATAAATAGCCCTCTTATTTACACAGGCTGTACGGAACAGAGAGAAAGTGCAGAGGACAACCATCCTCCCTGCTTAGACCCAGCTGTGGCCGAAAGGTGTAGAGCACTGTGTCCCTCTCCAGGGTGCTGACTGGCACACACCTTCCCTCCTTCTGGCACCTGGACACTGCTGCTGCCTGTCTGAAGACAGGGAATGAGTCAAGTTGTTGCTTGGACATTGGAAAAATATACAGCAATGCCTGCATGCTGATGCAGAATACAGTCTGAGAGTTAATGAATGTATGTTTCGTCAGGCTCCATGTGATAAGACTAGGGTTGTCTGTTTCTGGAAGAAGGAGGGATAAGAGACAGAAAAACACCTTTGCAAACCCACTAAATTTATTCAGAATAGAAGTGGACTTAATGTACACTTCATGCCTTACTATATATACCCTATACACACACACACACATATATATATATATATATACATATACATATATATATACACAACAGAGCCTGGAAGTGCTGTTGCTGCTGACAGTACTTGTTATCACGGTCACAACAAGGTTCCTATCTGTAGTGTGCTGCATTATGACCTAATTTTAAAACTTAAGTTTTGTATGTGAAGAGATCCAAGGTGAAGCTGGGTAAGACAAAAGATAAAAATAAAATTTGAAAAAACCTCAAAGCAAAACAAAACACCGCCATAAAACAAAAAGAAATACACACAAAAAAAGAAATTACCTAAAAAAATTTCTGAACTAGCTGCTGCTACAATTTAACAGCATTGACCTCATGCTAAACACTTGGCTCGGCAGGTGCGGTGGTACTATACTACACTGAAACTTTCCTCAGAGTTTTACAGCTCCACTTCCATCACTGAAGTAGATTTTTCAAAGACAAACCTGGGTTCCAGTTAGAAAATTAGGACCTCAGTGTTTCACTTAAAACTTCACCTTTTTGCATACTTTCTAGAAAAAAAAATCACTTAAATTGCTTGATGTAAGCAGAACTTAATGTTTTAGGAAAGGTTCAGGAGCCGCAGGGGTTATTTTTATCTAAGAACATTTAATCAGTTCTCACGGAAAGCTGCAAACGTCTTTTTCAGAAGAGCAGGTATTGATATGACATGGAATTCCAGGTAAGCACATTAGCTCTATCAGCAATGCAGCAAACCATACTCCATTCAAAAACCATGTTTTGCAGCAACTGCATGGAAAGAAATAGAGCAGCTCATACCATTCTTAGTTATTGCTTATTGAGTAATAGTTACAGATGTGCACAAGGCATTATTTCATTTCTCAGCAATATTCCCACGATTCTCAGTAAGATTAGATGCTGAAATACATTCGCATATACACACACACATCAGCTACAAAAAAAATAATAATTTTAAGACAGGTCACATGCTAGGTAAGAATATACAGTAAAGTCCAAAGCATATTAGTTACCAGTACTGTTCATTAACTTAAATTCATGCTGTTCCAAATAAGGCAAATATGCAGTATTAATTGATGCAAATAAATTAACTATTGATATGGAAATTACACTTCATATCCAGACATACCACTTATTTCATAGAGGAAACAATTTCTTTAAATCCGATTATTCCCTTCAGTAAATATTTTATTGAAAGTCAATGCAGTAAGTGCAAATACATTCACAGTTATTTTGGAGAATTTCATATACATTTTCACAGTATTGTTCTATTATAAGTATAAAGTGAAGACCTTTCGTAATCACACAGCAATTAATGTTAATTGCCCGTATTTCAACAGACAATGGGCTTAATTCGTAGACTTCCACTCTAAGTCCAAATCAGCATTTTTCAACATACTGCATTAAGTCAGTTTCTGATGGAAAACATGCAGCTCTGCTCTGTTAAAATTACCACCCTCTGATCTCAAAAATGTCCTTACTGGAGAGGGATGGGACAGGAAGGGAATACTAGAGCCCTAATTCTATAGACACTTACACAGCTACTATGTACTTGAACTTGCAGATGCCATTTTCTCACCCAGCCTAAGAAGCCCTAAAAGCAAAGCACATGATAAGGTTTTTCCAGACTAGGGCTATTATGTAAAATCTGATAGATTTCCTATTTTTGCATCTGTGTTATTCTACAAAAAGCAATATGAATGGCATATAAAAAAATTCTAATTCTGTAAATTAAATACTAAAGAATACAGCCATTCTTTGGCTTTATTCACCAAGAGAACAACAAATGCTGAGACACTATAATCCAAAAGGATGTGAAAGGTACAATAAACTGATTCATATTTTGCAAATATCCACAAAGTGATCAGGTAGGAATACAGCAAAACTGGAAACAATGAGTAACCTGCAAGCATTGACTACTTCTGCAGCTTAGTCAAGTTGCTACATTTTGAGATTCTGTGCAATGTAATAAGGATGTCTTCAGGAATAAGGCCTCAAGTCAATGGTCATTATGAAAAAAACCCAAACAACATAATGGGGTGAAGTGTTGTATAAGAACATCCTTGAAAGTCTGACAACTTTACTGCTGCACATAAATTGGAGATAATTCATAAGAGAAAAAAATTCACTCTATAATTAAATTAGCTCCAGCTGTGGGAGCATCTGTTTTTAAAATATGGGCCTTAAATCTTAAGCAAAGCAACAACAAAAACTCAAATTCCACTTAACTTAATAAAATCTCATTATTTCATATTTAGCATATGTACATTATTTGCTACTGCAAATACTGTAGCCTAGTATGTACTTTGCTACTAAGGTTTTACTGCAATTGAAAAAGCCTCCCTGAAATATTTAATAGGTTAACTGGGCTTCATAGACAAATTCAAATTCTAGAAATGATAAAGCTCTCTCCCTAATCTGCTCTCAAATTTTAATCAGAGGAAAGCATTTTTCAAATCTGACCATCATTTTAGCATTTCTATGTCATTTAAGTAACTATGAGTCTAGGAAATGCTGAATAAACTGATGTAAGTAAAGCAATTCAGGAACACTTTATTCATTAATTAGTTTGTAAGCTAAGGGCTGTTTCCCTGCTACTACTTTGCAATGTAATTTATCAAACTGAAGAAACTCCCTCCGGCAACTAGGACTACTGGTGATGTGATTAACAGTACCAGCACCTTTGAAATACCCTGACAGTCTTGACTAAAATACCTTTCAGGGTATATCTAATGGTGCATCTGACAAATATGCTATTACTTAACATTTGTTGACTCTAGGAATGCATCTCTTTGCAAATACTCTTAAAAAAAAAAAAAAGGTGTTTTTTTCAAGGCTTTGGTCTTTAGCCATTTCATTATTTACTCAAAAATATCCTCAAGGATTACATCCCTCCACAACTGTATGTTCTTCTATCCATAATTCTTCCCAAACAAGCTGCTGCGATTTCATTACTTAATAAGAGTTGCTGCCTTTTTTTTTTCCCACTAGAAATTAATCACCGGATAGGAGAAATCCATAAATAGCTGGATTTTTTTCCTATAAATGTTGTGATATTACATCAACAGCTACAGTAACAGCTTTACAAAAGTTATCAGGTCGGAAGTTATTTCCAGTCCCTTTTCAACATCAGGTATAGTTTATTTTTTCTTTTTCCAAGCTGTATTTCCAAATATATTTTGACACAGTTTACAATTCCAGAGAAAGAAAGGTAAAAAGATCAGTATTCCCCCCCCTCGAAGTATTCCTTCTACTTACCCAGAAGGAACGTGAGCCATATCTTGCTATCAGCTTTTGTGATGAAGGCCTTTCTGTCGACAACAAATACTGCCAAATGAACACAAGCACCTTAAGCATCCTTTAAACACAGCATCTATAAAAGGAAACCTGAACTCTGCAACATAAGCTCTATGTAAAAAATCTTGACTAGACCTCAAAAATGATGAAAGAAACTTCATACAGCAAGTTTGTAACTGCACATAAAAGCCTTAAGCATCACAGACTACTAAGGTGACTATATAAATCATCAGGCTTTTAATTTCTGAAATAAGTTTTACAGAATAACTTGTCAAAAGGGAATTTCTACATAGCTATGTTACTGGCAAATTTGCTCAAGCAGAGAGTCAAGTTAGACTTTTAAAGAACACACAACCCTCCACGCTATCCAGCAGAAAGAAGCTGGTCATGCCTGCATCGCAGGCTGCGATAGTCAACACCACCAGACAGGCTGTTTTAAGAAGAGTTAGTTACACAAACAGCACGTCTCCCCACTTCTCCCCCAAAGGATGCCGAAGCGGCAGAAAGCCCTTTCCCTCTCCCTCGACCCCGTTTGGGTTTCCTCAGCTTTTCCCTCTCTTTACCGTCCCCGCGCCGTGACAGGCACGGGCCCGGGCAGAGCGGGAGCGCGACCTCGCCGCCGCTGCCCCGGGCAGTGCCTGACACCGCCCGCCGCCTCCCTCCTCCTTCCCTCCCGCGGGAGGGACCTGCCCGCCCGCCGGACCCCGACCGCTGCTTCCCGGCGAAACACGTCCCGGCGCTCCCTTCCCCGGCAACAGCCACCCCGTGCCACGGGGCAAGGGTACCGCCACTTGCCGGAAAGAGGGACGGGAAGCGGCGCTCAGCCCCACCGCACTTCCCCCGGGCGGAAGAGCTGGCTCCCATCCCAGCGGGGGCAGAGGGAGCGGGGAGGGGGCAGGGTTCGGGGCAGGAAC
>VWZN01010470.1:385395-398003 GCA_013396955.1 Regulus satrapa | reverse complement strand
TAAGGAGGAGGAGAAGGAGGAGGAGGCGGGAGAGAAGGAGGGGGCGGGAGCGGGGCTCTTCCCGCTCACGCCTTCCCTTTCCTTTCCGAAGGACGGCCGCAGTTCTCCCGCCGGTACCCGTGCGGGCGGGCCTGCCATGCCCCCCGCGCTGCTGCGGCCTCGTCCTCCGACAGCTCTTGGTGTTTCGCTCAGTTGCCTCTCCTCTTTGCGGGCCGTTCAGCCTTATAACACCGTATGCTTAAATTGAGTCCACCCTAGAAGTGCCCAGCCCCCCTCCCCCGGCCCCAGTTTCCAAAATTTTCACTCCCCGAAGATAGCTTGTCTGTGTTGTTGCTACGTCCGATACGGCTTCCGCACTACAGAAAACGTCCTTCTTCTCCTCCTCCTTGTTTTGGAGTTTTGTTGCGGGTTTGCCTTTGCAATGCGGCCTCTTCGCTCATGAGCTCTCTGCAGAAAAGGCCCCGTCGCCCATAAACTCTGTATAACGCAGAGCCTTGAGACATGAGGTGTTTCATGACTTTCAGAGCAGTTATCTTCAGGTCTCACTAGCAATCCCTGAAGCTCCTACTCTAATTATTCGTCTTTGAAGAGCAGTGAATGTACAGCTCAACTATGGAAAAAGAACCTGCTACAGCAATGCTGCTCTTCCTCCTCCTTGTGCTCTCCTACTCAGCATGGAACAGCACTCAGGCAGCGGCTCATTTTATAGGGATATATTTATATATTTATAGAGATATATTAATATTAATTTAAATACCAGGTTTTGATGGTTCAGTAACTGCAGCTTCTCCAAACAGTTCAATTTTGCTCTTTCCTCCCTGACCTCTTCTTATTTTTATCTTCCTTGACTGTACCTATTCCTTGCCTCCCAAGTGCTCCTTATTGCTATGTTTAGGCTTTTCTTTCTCCCTCTGCACCCTTCATTTTATGTTTCTGCTCCCAAGTTTTCTGTGTTTGAATTTTCCGTTCAACTCTATTAACTGTTCCTAGCCTTTCCACTTTTTTCCTCTGACATATGTTGGTTTCTTTTAAAATGTTTATAACCTCTTCATGTCCATCTCCTTTCCCTAATTATTTTTATGAATCCTATCCTGTGAAACACAATTGAGTCTATGTGGCAAATACCATACTAAGCATTAAAAAGAAAAAAAAAACCAGATATATAACTGTCATATTGTTAGCAGAGGAAAGTGATTTTGGTTCAGATTCAGCTACTGAGGCAATGTAAGTATAAGAACAGGATGGCTTTTGCTGTTTTTTGTGGTAGTAGTAATGCCATTTATATCCCATTGAGGTTGTAAAAATAATACTGGTACTAAACAAACCAGCCTGTGGGACTGACAGAAATCCTGTGTGTCCACAAGTTCTCTTTGCCCCATATTTCTTTGCTTGCTGGGGGAGAATCATCCTTCTACCACTAACTGTTTTGGGGGAGATAGCTGCAAAGGACATGTATTACACTGATCTCAAAAAAGCAAGCAAGGAAGAAATACAATTTTTCATATAAGACAGCCAGTCTCCTGAGGACCCAGGCTCTTCTTCCAACATGAATTTTGTGTGGCAGTTTCATATTGCAAGAAAAATTTATCTGTGCTTATTACGTACTAAATATAAATGAAGGCATAAATGGAACACCCTTCAAGTGTTTGAGGACAACATAATATTTTTCCCACCTGCTTTTCAGGAGAAAAAGTCCCTCAATCTGCTCTTTTTTGTATTTGATTTTAATTGAGTAGCCTTGTTATAAATTCAGTAACCAAAGGAGTCTATTGTTGTTGTCTGAGTGATTGAAGGGTACAGGCTCCAGATAGAGTTTTGTATGTAACCAACATAGAAAAAGAGCAATATGATCGATTCTGCTGATTTCTTAACTCCTGTAACCTGTATTTCAATTTTTGCCAAAATCAATAGCCATGGAACACTTAGAAACTTGAAGAGTTGATATTATTAAGGATCATAAAATTGCTGTGGGATGGCTCAGCCGTTGAGATTAACTGGGCCTGTTCCAGCCTTCAGCTGATCAATTACCTTCAGCCTGTTTACTCTTAATAAAACTCTTCAGGCAATTTATTTCAACAGGTACGACCCACAGGAGCTGGTTACAAAGGCACATACCACTAAACAATTTTAAAACTTTTAAAAGTTACTGTAAGTGTGCAAAACCAGAACATCACATTCTTAAATGTAAAGATGCCCATATTCAGCAACCATGAATTGTTTTTGAACACCTCCAACACTGCTTCAGAAGAGTTGCAGTAGAGCAGTGCACCTCTAAAACGAAAACGACATTTGTTTCAATCTATAAGATACAAGTACTAAGAAACGAAGCTTTATATCATCACAGAAATTGCATGTTTTTTTTTTGGGAAGTGCGATGTTTAATCACAAGCATCATGTTTCAGTGTAGCTCATTACTAATCCTGCACATTACAAGTAAAGAAGTGATTCCAATAAATCAGCACATATCTTTCNAAAAAAAAAAAAAGAAGGAAGGTAAGGAAAGAAATATATCTTTAAAAATAAATCAGATTTTTCTCAACTGTCAAGGGTGCTAACAGACATATACAAGTACATGGGAGAGACATCATCTTAATCAGATTGTCCTAACTTCTTTTGTCCAGGGAAGGCAAAATCCGTAAGATGTTGTTCCACAGTTTTCTGCTGTCCCAGTACAAGGCACTTCCTAGAACATGAGATTTCTGTTTCTGCTAGGTCTTCTTATCTTTTTGCTCACATACTTTCTGTTATCACTGGACTGTCTCATCATATTTTCAAATCACTCTGACAGATATTAGGAATCTCAGCTGGATAATGGTTGTGACACACTGTCAGTGGAAATAATTCACAGTTCTCAGGAACTAGTGAAGCATATTGGCCTTGGCAGTTCCTATATATTCTCTAAGAGTGTTTGTTCCTTGGGACGCTGGGCACACCTCATTACCAAACAGTCAGGAGCTTTCTTTCCTCTCCCCCACCCATCCTCATCCTCTGTTTTGTTTCTTGACACAAGTTCTCTTTATCTCTTGCCTCAAGTGAGTCCTTCATTTTCCAGTTGCTCACCAGTACCAACTCCTTCTCTCTTCAGTCACCTTCAAAGTGATCTGAATAAGGGTGCCTATAGAGATTCCTCTTTTCAGGTCTGTAATGATGTTTCTTGCACTGCTCTGCTTTGTTCCAGTAGCAATGCCTCAGAGTATATTCTGCAGATTTTGTGACAAGGCTGCCGTTTCCACCTACCACAGGGCTTTGCTTCTGTGAAGTTTGTGTTGATCCCCCACACTTTCACACGTTCAGCAGCAGACTTAATAATAGCAGGACTGCATTGTAGCAACTTAGGGAACTTCAGGCTCCCTTTCCTTCATTTAATCCAAGGTTAGCCTGCAATGAACACATGTTCTAGAAAGCATATCTCTTCAGCAAACCATTGTGTGACTGCTGCATGGTTAGATGTACTCACCCTAGCATTAAATGAGCCATTTTGAGTGCTGACAGCAAAAGAGCTGCAGCAATGTGGAGCTCAGAGCCTCAGGTAACTAACTGGGATGTTAGAGTATTTTGAGCTCCACACCATATGGCCATATCTGACTTGACTCATTATTTATACTACTTGAGCTTCAGTCACAGAACAGACAAATTCTTACTTACAGAAAGGTTTTTATGAAAACATAAATAGTTGGGACCTCTTGTGAAGACTGGGCTGGATATAAGTGCAGAAGACAAAGGAGGATCATGAGGCAGAAATAAAGATGCAAGATTGCCACTGGAGTTTGTACATGGAGGAATTTTCTAGGGAAAAACAAAACCAGCAGAATGCAGTAACAAACTATTATAGTGTGTACCTTGTCCTGTTTAACAGCTTCATGAGACCAGTTCACTTTTTGCAGGATACAAATATTTCCCCTTGAGCTAACCCCTTTAAACATATATTACCTATATTCTGAGGAGGAGAAAGTATGCTCCTGGTAGGTTAGTAATCTGATCTCTACTTGCACATATCAGCTCACATGTATCTTCTCTCACTTTTATAGTTGCAGTTGCATTTTAACTTTTATATATGTAAAAAATCAGGTAGAACTGGATTATCTGTGTCTGTATGGCTAACTGCTCATACAAGCAAAACCTTGTTTCTACTAGAAACAAACAAGAACAATTTACCTAGCTTGCCTACCCTGGCAACAACAACAATAAAAGAAAAAAAAAATCACATATTTTGAATCAAAGGTCTTTGAATCAAAGCCCTTCTATCTTTGACACAGAAATTACTTCCTTTGTTTTTAAAATGTGGGTTATAAATCTCAAACTTCCTACTGTCAGGATAACACTGAAGAACATTAGTGACTCAGAAAACCTAATTAGTCTCCACCAGAGTTTTTCTTATTTCCTTGCTTTCAGTTTCCAGTACCATATATTCATACTACCTTAAGTGCTTCCCTGCAGCTCTGGGAAAAAAAAAATAGTTAAAGGACCGTTTAGTACTATGACTTATGGAAAGAAATTTAGGCTACACAGAGAAGCTTTTAGGTACCTCTAACATATTTCCAGTTACCCTTCTTTCCTTGCTGCAGACAGAACGATGAAAGCAGCACAGACATTCATCTACCCTATTGAGCAGCTGACTGAGGAGATTTGGCAATGTCCCTTCCTAAGGCATGGAGTGTGATCATCTCCTCCCAGCTGAGGCCTGGAATGTTTCTGTAATTCTTCACTGTTCTGAGGACTTTTAACTCCTCTGCATGACATAATCTCCTTACAGATTTCAAAATTAAGATCTCTTGCTGTACATGCCATGTTGTCATTGCATGGCATTTGGCCACTGTGAGTAGTTATGCTAATTTGGCATAGATGCCATGATTCATAGCCACAGCAACTGCATCTCGTTATGCTTCTATTTGGAGGAGCAGATTATAGAGCAAGTAAGCCCAGGACCACAGGACTCAATATTTACAAGCAGAAGTGTTTGATCCAGCATCCCCTAACATGATTTACTAGCCACGGTAGTTTTACTTAATTTTTTATGGAGTTGGTGTATATCTGCTGTGTCTCCAAGTAGCAGCTGCCAAAAGATGCATCAGAGAACACGGAGGAAACAGCTTGCAGCGACAAGCAGAAGCTAAGTGATAACAACAAAACAGGACCATATGAACATGGGCTGAGCTACTACGATATTTCATGGCAGATGCTCCCTGTGTGAGATTGAGAATATAGACACCACTTATGGTAGAAATACAGGAAGGCCAGCAATGGACTTAGAAACAGCAGAAAAAACAATTAACTGGAAGTGCTCATAGAATAGCTTTTCGGTGAACAAATGGCAGAGCAGCCAGATGTGAGAAACGGTGGGGCTCTTCAAATATGTTGCCATATTGAAGTCAGTATATCTGCATCTGCGGAGATTTACTGGCAAATCTGTTTTGGCAAGAGAAGCTTGTGGACCACTGTGAAATACAAACAGCTGTATCAGAAAAAGTAGCAGGGTTTAAGCTTGCCTGTTCAGATGTTAGCAAGCTTATTTTTGTTTCACACTTTGCTTAACCTGATTTTCATTTTGGTGGGGATTCCAGAATGGGCTTTGCTGCCCTGGTTACTGGAGTTAGAGAAGAGGCCCATTAAGACAGTGATAGAAAGTACCTCTGGCAAACTGAGCAACATGGCAGACAAGACTGAGGGCAAGATAATCCTACACATCAAACACCCCTTAAGTAATTAACAAATTGTGTGGGGCTTGGGAACACTGTTTGCTTCCTGTATATGACTGAGAAATGGTGAATTCTTTATGACAAACTGAGGTCACTAACACAGTCACTTTGAGGGCTGCAAGGCATCCTTTCTTGGTAAAACTGGTCTTTTTGCAAGACACCTTGTAAAGAGGAGAGAAAAAAAGATCCTGAAGCTACAGACCCTTTACTCTATACCCATACAAAACTAAAACTTTTACACAGAAAAATTTTGAAAATGGTACTTGGAGTCCCTGTTGGTAACTAAAAATAGTAGTTGCATCTTCTCATCTCCTTCCTCACCTTTCAGCTCTTTGACAATCTGTCTCAGAGCATGATCCTAAATAATTCATTATACATTCTTAAACCTTGTTAAGAATAGCACTCAACTCAGGCTTTAAAGACTGTGTTCACAAAACATTAAATGTGCCGCAGTGTCAAGCATGTTGATGGAATCGATCCCTTTTTTTCAGTTTGTTCCTGTGGAAATTTTTTGTGATCCTGCCTTTACACTAAGTCCAACCCCTCAAGGCTTTTTGACACTATTTCTCTAGTCTCTGGAACTACTAAGAAACAAACAGAGCTCTTTTTCGGTTGCAATAAAGCATTTGTCTGTGTCTGATCAGCTGTGCTCACAAAAAAAGCTCAATAACAGCCCAATTTGAAGCTTATTTTTGAGGTCACAGTGCCCTCTTCTGTTCAATGCATCTTCTCTGCTGCTGCATCATCATAAGTAAAAGAACAACGGCAGGTGAAATAACACATTCATTTGTGTTTCAATATACTCTTTCATCTAGGCTAGTAGGCCAAGTCTAGGGTTGTTTGATTGATTGAAAACAGATTGGCCGGGCCATTATCATTTCTTGCTGACTCTAATGCTGCTTTGTCAGAATTGCTGATAATTTAAATTAAACCACTGATCTATGCAGATCTTGAATTACACCTTACTTGTAAACGTTGAGTAAGTATACATAAGGAAGCGCTTGGAGATGCATGCAAAGTAAGAAGAATCAGGCTTGTGTTTCAAGTACAAATTATAATTACCTCTGCCACAGATTTGTATTGCTCCAGGTGATCATTCCAGCTCTGCAGATACAAATTACCTGTTACATACAGAGGTGTTCTTCACAAGCTCCTCTTCCATTTGTGTTTGCCTTCACTCTTTCCATGAGTGGTGTGTGGCAATGTAGGTTGTTTCACTTCCCTGTGTGTGCCACCTGGAGCACCACAGACTGTTCTGTGAGAGAGCCTGGGACCATTCCTGCTCTCCCACCAACCATTGCTCACAAGTAACCACAGACCCTTGGTGGCAATCCCTCTCTCACCCCAAAACCCCCATTTATATTTACACAAGGCATGAACTGCTCTGCCCACACCATCCCTAACATTAGAAAATCCTACTTACTTTTGATGTACAAACAATTCAAAAGAAGTATCTATAGGCAACAAAAATCTCTAGCCTCACCCACTCCTCAAGAAGCATGCAGCTGTTAGCACTGAAGACATTATGCGAAGGGAGAGGAAAAAACTCCTTTTAAAATATACTGGTTTTTCATATTCTCAGTTTCTTCTTCATTGACAGAACAACTAATTATGCTCAGACAACAGCAGCTGACTTATTGTTTTGCAACCACTCCAGTTCCTCAGTGGGCTACAACTTGTTTCCCAGAAAAGGACCTTGTAGCATGGCTCCCCATGGCATGACATGTGGGACTTCAGAGGATTTCCCTTCCGGAGGGATTACATTGAAGATATATATCAAGGTATATATTGATGATGGACTGATGAAGCCTGAATACAGGATGGCATTCATTTTCTCTTGCTTTCCCCATAGAAAAATGAGGAGAATTCACTAAACAATGCACTTTCAAGTGTGCACATACAAGTGTATGGTTTTGCATGCATGTGTGTATAAAAAAGCATCTATAAAATACTAAAAATCCTGCACTGCTGGGCATGAAAGGCATATTTCAAAAGACAGACCTGTCTTTAGCCATTTATCCCATGCCGCTGTCACATCATAAAGTCACAAGGAATGTCATTGAGTAGAGCTGTGGTTCAGGAATGAATCCCTGGGCTGCACTGCAGGGAAACCTTGGCCCACTAGTAATCCTGGATTTTGCTGAAAAAAATATTTCATGGGAAGGATGCTTTTAAAATTGCCACTTAATCGAAGGAGAAAAGAGTAGAATGCAGAAGGACTGTCAGAAAAGCATGATAAAGTTTTAAAAGGTATTTTCTCTTTAGAGAAAACTCTCCAATCTGTTGAGGTGTACTTGGAAAAATTCCATCTGCCTTTCGAACAGAAAGAGCTTCAAGGCCCACTAACAACTCACAAACAGCCAGTTTGTAGCAGGTTTTAAGTAGTTTCATGTTAGCACACCATATGCAGAATTCCTTTTTGCAGGCAGCATGGAGCCTTCACACTTCAGCTGTCATTATAAGCCTTATTGCCAGCATTATTAGGAAAACTGCAGAAGAAAGAATACAAAATAGATTATGACAGTCTTGCTTTGCAGTCAGCTATTAACTTTAGTTAGTACTGGGTAGAACTCTACTAAAGGAATGTGTCTGATAGTGAATGCTGCACTTCAGGAAACATTTAGACCCACTGAAAGACAGGGAATTTTCCTAATCTCCTTTATCCCTTGCTGTCATCCTTATTTTACATCAGCCATGGTAGCTGCAAAGCAGATTTCCCCCTCCACCAAGCACGTACACACAGCAGAAAGCACCCTTGAAGTCTGCACAAGGAAGATGTAACAAGTAGCCTGGAGAAGAATAATCAGAGGGAGTGTAATATCAGTTTTCAAATAAGCAAAAGGTTGCTACAGGAAGTGACAGAATCACTGGATAAGGAGTTAAGGGCTGAAATTCCAGTCTGGGTCAGGTTAGATATTGGAGCCAATTTCTAAAGAAGGGATAGTTAAGCATCAGAATCTTTAAAGGACCTGTGGAGTCTCCATTGTTGGGGCCTCTTAAAAACAAACAAGATAAACATCTTCCAGAGGTGATTTAATTATAAACTGATCTTGGCTTGAGTCAAGGAGATGATCTCAGAAGACCCCTTCCTGCCCTAGCTATTATTATTATATGCCAGCTAATCCCTCAATGAGTATTTATGAAAAAAATTCATCCCAAGTATCCCCTGACCCACCTTTGAGCTGGAGACCACCCAGCTCCTAATATACCAAGAAAAATGCTACTTTTACCCTGAGATGCCATGTTGTTTATCATAAAGGCTGTATGTAACTTGGAGATGATAAGTCTTCAACAGTGGAATACATTGGCAACACCTTCAACTTTTGCCAATACCTAAAAAAGAAGGAAAAAACCCAAAAAACAAAAAGAGCAGGGACAATCCTGTAGTATTTACTCTACTCTCTTTTGAGTGGGAGAGCAGAAGAAGAAAAGAAGGAAGAGGTAACACTGAATTTGCAGTTGAAAACTAGCCCGGGTCTTAAAGAGCCACACAAGTTTTACTACTGGATCTGCCCAGATCTTACAGATCTAAAAGTAGATCTTACAGATCTACTTTGTAAGTATAGTAGATGGTCTAAAACAAGGTGATAACAAGAAAGGGAGAGAGCTATGACAGTAATTGATTAGTAGGATTGAGAATAGGGGATGTGTATGTGGAATGAGAATGAAGAGGAGCAGGCAATAAATGAGGAAGAAAATGAAAAGTAAGAGGACAAAGAAGGAAAGAGGAAAGGAAAGTCATATTAGAAAATAAATTTAAATGTGCAAGTGCAACAGAGGCCTAACTCCAGCAAAGATTCTATGCTTTTCAGTGTTTCATATGTTTTTAAGGGAGTGATACAGGTAGAAAAAAAAAATATCCAAGTGCTGAAGCGAATCTTAGCTCTGGAACCTGCATCCCTGCCTTATAGTAAGTCAGAGACCCCGAAACATCACACTCGCAAGGACGTGTAAAAGCCAGTCAGCCATAGTTTAATTTCTCATGTAATTCAAGAGATTGAGAAGGCATCCTTGTATGTATATACCTTTTCTACCCCAGGATACAATAAATGTTGCTTTCTTATGGAATTATATCCACTCTATTGCTCTCATTCAAGAGTGGGTCTGTCTGTCTCTTCCATGATGAATTTTTGCTGCTGTCTTCTTTTGAACTTACTTGAGGTTTCTTCTTACTCAGGATTTCCACAAATAATTCCCAAAGGTCTTGTGAAGAGCCTGTTTCTGGTCCTCACTTTTCATTGTCACTACTACCTGAATTGCAATTATAGAATGATGGAAAATGCTGAGTTGGAAGGGCCCTTTCAGGATCATAAGAGTGCAACTCCTGGCCCTGCACAGGACAGCCTGAGAATCACACTGTGTGCCTGAGAGCATTGTCCAAACACGTGTTGAAATCAAACAAGGCTTGGTGCTGTGACCACTTTCCTGGGGAGCCTGTTCCAGTGCCTAGCCCTCATCTGGGTGAAAAGTATTTTCCTGATACTCATTATAATCTCCATTGACTCAGCTTCATGATCTTTCTTCAAGTCCTGTCACTGGTTATGAGAGTGAGGAGATCAGTGTCTGCTGCTCCTCTTCTCCTCACAAGGAAGTTGCAGGCTGCAGTGAGGTCTCCCCTCAGTCTCTTTCAGGCTGAACAGACCAAGTGACCTCAGCCACTTCCTGTACAGCTTCACCTCAAGGCCCTTCACCATCCTCATTGCTCTCCTTTGGATGCTCTGTAACAGCTTCATGTCTTTTTTATATTATGGTGCCCCAAACTGCACACAGGAGTCAGGGTGAATCCCTTGCCTGGCTGGTGATGCTATTCCTGATGCCCCCAGGACAGGACTGGCTCTCTTGGCTGCCAGGGCACTGCTGCATCACATTCAGCTTACTGTCAGCCAGGACCCCTGGGTCCCTTTCTGCTGTCCTGCTGTCCAGCCTCTTACTCCCACTGCACACAACCAGAGTTGCCCTGTCCCAGGTGCAGAATTTGGCACTTGCCCTTGTTGAATTTCATAGAATAGCTGCATCCCTTGTGCAAGAAGAAAAGTAAAACCAAAGAAAGCAAAGAAGTTCACACCCACCTTGCAAAAAGAAAGATTGCAACTGCACCTTCAAGCTTTTCTTATACTTCTCCTGTTGTAAGGTCCTTAATAAACACTGTCAGGTTTCTGTCCTATTTCTGCTCTACTCTTTGGAGTTGCCCTATCCTTGTCTTAAAGTCCCTGTAATTTTAGCACTAATGGAATTGAATTTTTTTTTTCCTTGGGATTTAGCCCTCCTGTTTTTAATAAGCTCTCCAAATATGGCTTGGAAGAAGAAGGAGGAATTCAAACTCAAGACCACTCATACATCTTTCCTCCTTAGAAATGTCAGGGCTATGGCAAACACACACTTTGGACTTTAGCATTTCTATTAAAAGAGAATTATTCCCATTTGTCTAGGGAGTTCAGCTGAGACAACGTGATCCTTTTGCAGAGAGTGTATTCATCCCTTTTGCATGTGTGATTCCATTTCTTTCATTGTGTCTACTTGAATACAAAATCCGAAATAATGAAGATTAAAGAGGAAATAAAATATTATGCTCATGATTTTTACTCAGTTTCCTACAGAAAAAGACATTTGGATATGTATATATGAACTTTTCTAGTTATACAAAAAGTTTTTTTACTATATAGCCAGTTGCGACTTAATTCAGTGTTACACTTTAAAATAGTGGGGCGTGGCTTTGTAATTTGATGACTTCTGTGTTAATGACAGTTTAGGTCAGCATAATAAGTGGAAGGAAAGGGAGACAAAATGCTGAGACCGTCAGCATGCTTTCTAAGACTCAAAGTTGAAGGCCTGCAAATATATGAAAAGGATTGCCACAAAAGAAATACTTGCATCTTTATGCAAACATGCAATCTACATAGTTTTGCCCTGAGTAAGGTGTTAGGTGTGGCACACTTACCCGGTTCAGCAGCAACAAGTCCTGAACAACTATTCAGTTACACAACTCTAGTGTGGAAAGAAAGCTCTAAGTGGGTGCAGACATCTGCTTTAATCCTTGCAAGGCTTCCTGAGCTTTATAAATTTGCTTTTGTGTAAATGAAAATCAGGCTTTGTATTTTCTGCCTGGTATGGTGTTGAGTGCATGTTCCAAAAGTATTTAAAGATTACTTCTTTGTTAAGATACAGAGCAAAATACTTGTCTACCTGGAAGAAATTAGAAGTAGTACATGTGGATACAAGCTAGTTCTTTTCTCTTGTTCAGGCTCATTTACTGCAGACAACAGTAATATTTGCTGAAAATTAGAGAGTAAAAAAATTTATATCTTACTATTCATAATCCAAAAAGACATTTATGACTTGCCTGGATGCCATCCAACCAGTAAGTAGAAAACAAACAAAACTACTGAGATAAAAACAAACCAGGGTAAAGCCTAATCAACTTAAGAAACATAAATAGATATCCGATGCAGGCCAGCACGCTTTCACTCACCATGTGTGTTTTTCACCTGAAAACCTAGTAGAAAATCTGGGAAAACATACCCAAGACAGACTGTGTTACATATTGTGTATGGGAGAATAAAAAAGGGATATTGCTGCCTGAAACATGTCAGAGGCATTCCAGTGAAATTGTGCAGCAGTGGCAGAAGAGGCTCCTGGGCAAAGAACGGAGTTACCACTGTGCTACACGGGCTCCAGGTCGGAGGAGGGGGGCTGCCGGAATTTAGGCAATACTAGAGGTGGCATGTGGGGCGCATGGAAAATATTACATACACAAACCACTCTTTTTCTTATTTCTGTTTTTTCCCTCTCGCTGCTGACTCTCCTGCCTGTCTTCTCCCTGAGGTGCCGCCAGCAGAGGGCACAGGGTGCCTGCGGGACTGAAACTCACTGATGCCCGAAAAGAAATCATTAAAATTACAGCCTCTTTTTTTT
>VWZN01010470.1:356184-376176 GCA_013396955.1 Regulus satrapa | reverse complement strand
GAGGAGTATGACTGAAACCCAGTGGCATTGATATGCCGTCTTTGACAGTGCTTCAGGCATGTAAAACAATGCTGCAAACCAAAGAGAGAAATTTAAAATGAGAGGATTTACATTTATATTCTCAGGGTTCCAAAAGTAGAAGAAAAAAAATTCAGACAAAAATATCCAAATCAATTTTGTTAATATATGAGATGCTTTTTTTGGATTAAAGACTGGAGGGTGTTGAAGGTTTATGGATAAAATGATAATTCAGGAAAAACACAAAAATGNTTTATTTATTTATTTATTATCAGTAGGGATTTCACTCTTTAACTAATTAAATAAAAATTTGCATTAATTTTCTTATGAATTGTGAGCTCACTGCTAAAGCTGATTTGTACTCGGGTTTTATTCTTTTCTGTACTTTGCCTATATTGTCGCTGTCATTTAAGTCACTGTTCTTACTGTCAGACTTTATTTTTAGATGACAAAGTGGAATGAATTCTGCCCCCGTTACAGTCAATAGATTTCCATTTGACTTCAGTTGGGCAGGAATTTTATTCCTGGAATCACTCCTGTGCTTCCCTGGGCCTACAGGAAGGTGAGAGGGACATGGAGCTGAAACATTGTGAGGTGGCAAGACCTCTTCACTGGACATCCTATGGCCTCTGTGAATTTAATCCCTTTAACCTCAAATCTATGTAACAGGTTTTGTAGGTAGGACTGTGAGAGCAAAGAAGTGGAAATGAGGAATGGACATACCTATTGATCTCATTCCTGGGGAAATCTGTCACAGGCTGCTTTCATTCCCTTGCTTGGGGACCTGCCTGTGATTCTGCAATAGTGGGGAACCCAATGGTTTTCTGCTGCAAAGAAATTAGAACACCAGGGAGCAGCACAAGGAGGGATGAGCCCACCAAGAGAGACTTGGTCTGACTGAAAAAATTGAGCTGTTGATTTTGACAGGTAATTCTGCATCATCTGCAATACAAAATTCATCAGAGAGAATTTGGATGAAAAGTTGGCTTGATCATGTTTTTATATCGAGATGGCCTACTGCCATGTTATTTCAGATGTGAATCACACTTCATTTTTTGTGGAAATCACTTTCCTTTCATTTAATATTTTTTGTAAATGAAGTTGTCAAAATCCAGTTTCATTCTCCAGAATGAGCCTGGAGAATTTTCTCTGAAACAATATCAGGGGCATTTCTGCATGCCAAATATTGGTGTTCTCAGAGCAGGGACTGGGATAGGGCTGAAAAGATTGGACAGTTTCTTTCTCTGAATTTGCTTCATGAAGGGAGGTCATAAAGAAGCAACCTTTAAGTCACATGGTGACCATGGTGACATGGAGCCCACCTGTTTCAGACTTGTTTCTGGAGTCATGTAAAAGTTGCCTACTTACTTGACCCTTGCCTGATCGACGTATCAGCAGTAAAACTACTGGTTTGAATTCTGAACCTAAACATATTCCCTGCAACTACAGATAAGTTAATGAAGCTGCAGAAGGAACTAGATAAAAGAAACAGAATTTCCCCACAGGTTTTTAGTGCATGTCATCCTACAGTCTTCATACAACTCTAATGGAAGTTAAACAACTGAAGAGAAAACTTTCTTCCAAACCTCTTCTGTAATTATTGTTTATTATTATGTTAATTATTATTATGTAGAATCATGTGTGCTTGAAGAATTACATTCTTGTAGGGTCAGTATCACCTAATTTCCTGAAAAATAGGGGTTTTATATAAAAACCAGTTGTAAGTAGGCACAATCTCGCAACATGTACTTTTCCTGTGAATCTGATAGCCTACAGCAAAATCGAGTATTTGCATACACCAAGACAAATTCAGTGTCTGATTCTGAGCCATTTAAAAACCACAGAACTTGGCCTGTTATATTAATTTATGGAACTCCTTGTAGCAGGTCTGAATTGTAAATACATTTTCATTTTTTATTTACATACAGAGCACAGGAGTTTCAAATTGGCCCACGTAATTTTTTATCAGCAGGTGCAGTGGTGATTAATAGGGAATTAGGGTGATATTGCAGATAACTTGGTTGAAAAGGTGATTGAAATTACCAACTTGAGAAGATTTTGAATTAAAAATTAAATATAAAATACATAATGATGGTCTTTTTCAGTGGGATGCATATGCTTTCCCTTGTACTTTGCAGAGATGGGAATAGGTGACTCAGTGTACTGCGCTCCACTTTTTACCATACAACACTAACACAGAATGGTCAAAAGTGGAGGACACTAGTGGAAATAAGTTTGTTTTGTGTTCCAGCTCCAGAGAGATCTGTAATGTGTGAGATTACATATGCCAGTTCTTTTTTGTTGACAGATGTGTTATCATCTATAGCTTAGATGCAACTCAACACAGAAACTCTGTGTCAACTTATTATTTACAGTGGAATCTCAGCTCTTGCCACACAGAAAACAAACATTACCCTGGTAGTGTTTCCAGCAGTGCAAAGGATTTGTGCTAGCTCTCTGCAGACAAGGTCATTATTTTCTTATGCCTCTATAGCTCTTCCCTTGCAGCAGACACAACATATTAGAAAAAGGGGATTGTACTTTGGATGAGAGACCCAAATACTAACTGAAAAAAAGTCAGACATGAATTTTAAAAAAATTTGTGTGAAGTTCTGTACCAATATTTTCCCAAGGAAGCTCCGCCATTCTACTGGGACATGAAAAATCTGGTAGTACAACCCTCATTTTCCTGGCAAAGAAGCTTGTATAATAAGAGACCTAACCCAACAAAATCAGAACAGGAAGGATACACCAATGCTACTCATACTAGTCCATTAATTATAGTTTGATCCAGAGAGTCTATAGACTGATCTAGCCTGAAATTGGGTTTCCTTGGCACATGGGCAGCTGGAAACAGGTATTCAGTGGCACGCACAGTAGCAAACAAGCACTGCTTTAAAATTTGAAATCTAAGGTTTCCAATATTAAGTAACAGATTTTCAGAATCAAATTTTTTTCTTCATTATACCTTAACCAACAGTTAAATTGCTCCTCCTTAGATATAGGACAAACTTCCTTTTAGACTGAAGGACAGCATACATTATTACTACTACAGTCCTGTAACACAGTTCTTTTTTTGAAACCGATAAGTGTTTTGTGAGAGAAACAAACAAAGAAAGAAAGACTTGTTAATAACTTTCTCTTTGTGATTATAGTAGCAACTAAGAAATACTGGTTTTGGTGAATATATGCCAGTCTTAAAAAGGACAGTGGTCTTGTCCACGTTGTCCTATTTTCAGCGAATGTATGCTGAGATAGCCTAAAACATGCTCAAAGTTATAGCAATACATTTTTCCGTTTAGATGCTCATCAGTCACAAGAAGAGATGAAGATGAGTAAGAGTATTGCCTCTTTTAGAATTCATCTAACATATGAAAAAAAGACCTATAGACAATTAGTTTGTACACTGCTGCTTAAAGATAATCTCTTTCCACTAAGTATAATGCGCCTTTGGAACAAGCTGCACGCGACCAAAGATCCTGGGGACTTTGGGATCCATTTTGGCTGTGTTACACATAGATCTGTGAGCAGCTCCAAGCTGCATGCTCTCTTCTTGTGATCCCTCAAAGGAGGAATCTATATCCACAATGCATTTTCTTAGCTGGTCTGTTATGAGTTCAGCACTCCTGCCACAGGCCTTTCAGGAAGGTCCCTTTTATTTTTCATAGCAAAGTTGCCCATTTAAAATCTTGTTTTCCTCTTGTCTTACGTCATTCATACAAACGGTGTCATCACTGCAGAAGAGTGACGCAGTCCTTGGATAGCTGCATAAGGACCCTGCTGAAAATAATGGTGGTACCTTGGCATGTGGAAGGATGGGAAAGTGGGGCCGCTACCTTGCATGGAGCTGGCTATAGCAGAGGGTGTAAGAGGCATTCCCAGGCGGCTGTACGGAGGCAGAGATCCTTGGATCGGATGAGGAATGGGTGTAGCTATGGATGCAGTGCTGGTACCCAGGGCACTCAAAGACTGTGGGTGCTGAAATCCCGGGAAACTCGTTGAAGAGGAAACCCAGGAACTGAGGGACAGATTATCAGATGTTGTAAAGGCTGACCCTGCAAGCAAAGAGAAAGAATGCCTAACATTGGCACTGTGACACACAAAGCTGGTAATATAGCAAAAAGGGAGAAAATGAATCTTTCACAGCAAGCCTGGTTTCCATGACCAGTTGTCATTGGAAATGCTTTCCAAATGCTCTTGTCTTTAAAATATTATTTACTGGTTGCTCTCCTTGCTACACCTTAGACAAATTTCCATTTTCAGAAGCTGCTTGCAGTGGTTTCAACAAAAAATAATCTTTGCACATTGAATATTTTAGATATTAAACACTGAAGTACCTTGTAATGCTGCCACTAAACACTGAGTTATCTGCTCTGACATGGAAGCTCACTGTATTACATCCCAGTTTTGAAGACATGCTTGTAGATTTTTACATCACATCTTTAGTAGAACTGTTGTTTTGGTTTTTTTACTAAAATTTCAATGTGGCAAAAACGCAGAAAAACATAATTTGCACTACAGATTTTCCTGTCAACACTACATCTTTCCGGTCAACCTGATTCTTTACCTAATATAGAACAAAAATCCTAAAAACATAAATGTCAAAGTGTTGTTTTTCCAACTGTGTACAGTTGGAAAATAAACTTTGTGTAAAATAAACAACACTAGCGCTAATTCATAGTAAGAGGTGCAGAACTTGCACTGAAGGTAATTATCTACTTTTGATCAAATGGAAGTGTTCTGTTTGTCATTTTCTTTTGTGTTTGTTTAATCTAAAAAGTTTCAAAAACTATTTCCACAAATCTTCCAAATCTTCAAAGTACTTTTTTTTCCCTGAAGATTGAAGAATCATAAAAAATAAAGAAAAATTGTTTCTTAAAATTAGAAATAATCACTTATTTCATGTTTACAGTAGAATTTGGGGAAAAAATAATTTATTTGGATATTTACATATGTAATTTTTAAATAATCTGATGACTGTGTTGACCTTTATCTCTGTAGTTCCTACATGAATTTGGTCATCATCATATGTCTGATTTCTAGAAATGGGGAATGCAACAAAATGCTATAAATATTTTTAAATTATTCTTTAAAAAGTAATTTAATGTTTGTCTCTTTCTTACTTGACCAGCTTTATTATATTATAAAATTAATTTGTTGGCAAGAGTATTTGATGAAATATAATTTCAATTCAGTTTTGTAAAACATTCTATGTCAACAACATTTGTAACAGGTACTAGTTTCATAAATCTGATTCAAGAAGGGAGGTTCATCCAAACTGTAGAATGAAATCATATGAAGACTTCTATCCATCAAGGAAAACTTACTGGAGTTTAGTAAAATAACCAATCATAGGCACATACTCAAACCAAAACTATAAGCAAAACCAACAGAAATAAAAACTGCGTATTTTGGGGTTTTTTAAAGTCATAAATTTCTTATGACATATATTCTCAAATCCTGACTTATTTTTCTTCTGCTTAATGGAACAAGTAAAACAGCCCAGTAACAGGAAAAAGAAAAGGTGCCAATTTAGTGGTGGAAATGAACTTGAACCAAATCCTGGTCCTACCACTGAACCAAATCCTGACTGCTGGGAAATTAGGATCCAGAGCCAAACTCTAAGGATGACACATTACTCACAGATGACAGCAAAACTCTTGACAACTCAGAGGGTATCTGAGTGTTACTGCGCTACAGGGAAAACAGGGTGCAAATCTGAATTTGTCCAGAAGATTTGCACTTAGCTCTGTTCCAGGTGGCTACCATGAATCCTCTGTGTGGAGGTAGACGCAGAGAAATTATGCATTAAAGAGTTTCCATTTAATTAATAAATTTCCTATTTGTTAATTTCTTTGGAATTAGACATCTTGTGTTCTAGGTTAGCAGTTTCCATCTTTAGATGGCTGAAACTGGCTGAGCAGAGAATGCTCTGGGAGGGTGCTGAAGTAATTACCAAGTCTATCACTGCTATATATTTCTTTCTTTTATGCAGAATAAGGTAAGCAATTCTTTCTCATGAATGACTGTGAAATGATTGTAGGGCTGGAACTCTTCTCTCTTAAGGAAAGGCTCAGAGAATTAGGGTTGTGGAGACTTGAGAAAAGCAGACTTTTTGAACATCTAATTGCAGCCTGTCAGTGCTTAAAGTGGGCCTCTGAGAAAGCTGGGAACATATATTTTAGCATGATCTATCACAACAGAAGTACAGGCTTCAAAATGAAAGTGGATTGATTTAGATTAGATACTAAGGAAGCAATTTGTTGCTAAGAAGATGGTGAAACACTGTCACGGGTTGCCCAGAGAGGACCCAGATGTGCCATCCCAGGAATTATGCAAGGTCAAGTAGGATGGGGCTCTAAGCATCCTGATATTTTTGGAGATATCTGTGCTCATTGATGGGGGTTTGCGCTACGTGACCTTTTAAAGGTCCCTTCCAACACTAACCATTCAATGATTTTTATGAGGAACTTCCTCAAGCATCCTTTCCTCCTCCAACTGATTTAGTCTCTAATTGCAGCTTAGTACTCCAAAAATTCTCACATACCGCTTTTGACACCACCAAGGGAATTAGCAGTTCTGAGGCAATCAAGGTATCAAAGAGCTTATAACACACACCACCCAGCAGTGCACATGTATTTGGCTCTCCACTCTTTTTTTTAATGGGGGAGGATCCATCAGTTTTGCATGTAAGGTAATTTTAAAATTCGTTGGCAGAAATGAAAGTATCTATGGAATTTCAATAAGAACATCGTTTTTCTCCTTGTGTCTTGGAGAACTTTTCCTTAATTAAGGATGCTAGACCTTAAAGAGAGAGCAAAGGCAATACCAGTTACTCATGTGTAAGAGCAGTGTGATTTACCTTCTGTGCATGTCTCTGGTTGCCCAGAGTGCTCACGTCCCATGTAGCATATGGCTCCCAGATTAGAAAAAAGTTCTTTGCCATGATTCACAATTTTCCTCACTTACTCATTTGCCATATTGCGAGCAAATGCAGGACTGTACCTTTTTATTATGAATAAAATTAATTGTAATAAAGTAGTTTATCCCACATGACACCCTTCTAAGAACTCTTCTGAAGAGAATAAACAGCCAGCTCTCATACTGAGGTTCACCTGGTTCATTTTGTCACTCCTAAGGGAGGACATCATACTAGGGAGAAATTTAATTCTTGAAGAGAAGGTGCTTTGCTGTGAGCACTTCCAGCTGTGAAAAATTTAATACTATCTTCAACAATAGCTGGCCTAGGATCTAAGTTGACATGAAGCAAGGGGATTCCCCAGAACTATGTGAAAGGATGGCATCATACCAGGTGAAGAGCTGCTTCAGAAACTCCATAATCTAAGGACCTGTTCTTAGAACAGATGTTTAAAAGCAAGCCCACCTAATCACATTTTGCTAAAGAGCAACTCATGGTTAAAAATAAGTGTTTTCTCTGCACAAGTCCAAAGAGCTGACGACCAGAAATAATGCTCTTATCTTAGCAGCATTGTATGAAGTTAGAGGACGAGACAAGGGCACTGCCAGTTGGAAGACTGCTTTACCTCAAGTGGCTGTGGCATATCAGGCAGGTCACAAAGTCAACATGCAAAGTATAGTGCAATGCAAGTTTATGCTAGTCAGCAATCCTACAGGAAGAGCTTGAGGTCTATTTCCAGTGGCAAATTATGACAGATACAATTTCTCCAGTAAATGTCCCCATGAAGAATAAGTCTGTCCTGAATCTACTTCTGCTACTGCTACTGCAGAAAAATTGTCTGATAAAGCATTTGAGGCTAATTCTTTCAGCAGGAACAGCACCCTAAAGAGACTAACAGATAACAATTAAACATAAATTTTTCAGGAAGCTACCAAATTTTCTTTCTGAGGAGACAGAGTTAACCACAGGCTGGTTGAAGATAGTTAGAACTAAGTCCTCTATTCACAGAAGGCTGGAGGGGCAACAAGTAGCACATCTGCATTGTACTTTACAAGTGGCATGGAGCCCAGCTAGTAAGTCCTGCGTAGAGATGGGGAGTGTTAACTTGTTCTCAGCAGCATAGCAATGAAGTTTTCTGTTTTGCAGACATCTTGGAGAGGAAACAGAACAAATTCTCTTCTGATGGCAAAGATTATATGGTCGTCTCTAGAATTGCCTCCTGAATTGAACCACCCACACCAGTGCCATGGGCATATCAGATGTTCTAAAGAGCCAAAAGGTAGAAGTATTTTTCTTCATTATATGGCTTCATGGCAGAGAGACACATCAGAGAAGTGCTTTAGAGCACCACAGTCCTGCCTGTGGTCCTGCTTTTCTCAGGCATAACTGGGTCACCACGGTTTACATCATGAGCACATTTTCCTACCTCTGCTTTGTGTTGCCTGGCTGTCATCTCCGAGATCATCTTCTCCTCCATAGGTCCGAATGGGGGATCGGGCATAGGAATGCTTTTGGATAAGGCTTTCCACACTTTCTCTGTAAAAGGAGGCAACCTAATGTATCAATGCCATTCCAAACAGCATCCTCATTTGTTATGATAAATACAATGCCTTTCCGTGTCCAGATCACAGCTTTCTCACACAGGATCTCCAAAGTTGCTTAACAAAACACTTACCTCATAGCATGACATTGGGAATACAGATTTGGCCTGCATTTTTTTAATATTGCAGATCACCACTTACCAGCTTCTGCAGCAGAGTGAACTTCCTACTGTGTTTCCTGGATGTGGTCTCACACAGTGAATATCAGACCAGCACTCTTCATAAATTTGAAAATGCAAACTCTGCAGTTATTTGTGCTGAGTGATGAGTCTGGGTTCAAAGAGACACCTGTGGTCCAGCTCTTTTCTCAGACAAGCTTTTGCATTGCACATGACCACCTCATTTGCTGCTCTCCCCTTTTTCTGAAAGCAGGGGCAAAGATAGGTGTGTCCAGAGAAAACTCAGCTCTGACTATGCTCTCTCAGCATCTGAGTCAAGGGCAGTTCGTAGCAGGAAGTCTGCAGATACTACCGATCTCATGCCACGTCTATTCTGGGAGGTTAGACGTGTCTGCCAGGCCCCTGCTTTGCTGGTAGCACAAAGCACTGAAGTCTCCCAAACCATTTTTAAATAGAGGGAAGGCATATCTGCACGATAAGCCTTAGTAGTTTGTGAGGAAGATCCAATCTTACACATTCCAAGCGCATTTCCATGTAAGTAGGTGGCATTATACCAAAGATGAAAATGACCTAGGCACATTTCCAAAATGGCTTTGAACTTCTGTTCTCGCTTAAAAAATCTAAATAACAATAGTTGTTTAAATCTGCTACTTGTTGAAGATTTTGTCTGAATTTGCCATTTGTCCATTCATACTTCCTAACACACTTCGCTTTAGAGAGTACGCCTGTTCCAGAAATTCCTAGGAAAAATATTTTTCAAGTAACATGATAAATCACAATGGCACATGTTTTCCTTTCCTACAGAAAGTCCATTATGGTCATTTTGTCCTTGGTCTATCACTGGCATCATTACTTATGCTAGTCTCCTCAGAAAAAAAATAAATAAAAAGAGGATCTTATCAAAGTGATTTACTTGTGTCAGGATTGGAAGTGGACTGAAAGCAATGGCAGTTCCTACATAGAGTATGATATAATTGGATTACTGCCTTTTAAGTGATTGAAAACAGTAGGCATATCAGGGCTATCTCGAAGAAGATTTTCTAAAGAAAAAGACAGATGGCATTGTTTACATTATGTGCTGAATGCCTCTTGAAACATTAAGCTTTCTTCTGAAGTAGTATGTGAAAGGCAAAGAATTTTAGTTTACCAAAAGAACTATTTCATATGAGTACAGCATAACAGAATAACGATTTAGACCTGTGTTGTCTGAGTGATTTAGATACTGGTATATAAACATATTCATAATCAAAGAATTGCTAGTCTATCAAGGTCTGAAAAATAAATTTAATACAGGTGATTGTCTGTATTGTCTCTATTGACTTTATTTCAATAAGGGTCTGCTTATAGCAGAGAGATTACAGCATGTAATAATATCCTGATGCAACAGAAACAATGCAGGCTCTAGTTTTAGCGCAGTGGGCCAATTTCACCTCTAAAACATTGGATCCAATGGCGGCATGGGGATAAACTCACCCCAATAAATTTACATTTGAATTACCTACAGGGATTTAAAGCTAAATCAAATGCCCACAATTATTGCAGACTAAATTCTTTCCAGATGGGTTTGTATGCTAGACAGAGAACTCTATTATTCTATATGGTTGTCTTCTTTTAAAGGAAAAAGAGAGATGACTTCTTAGTGAACCCTGAATCTGCAAAGTTTGAAACCAGGGAACTATGTGGTAGGTTTATTTATTTATTTTATGATGTGGTGTTGCAGATAGTATGCAAAAGGTTTTGGAAGATTAATCTGATTCATCGGCACAAGAGGCAAAGGTTTTTATGGCTGAGGGAATGTGGAAACTTGGATCAGAGAAAGCAACTAATCTCACAGAAACAGTTCCTTTTGTGAAGGCAAGATTTAATATTCCTAACTGTATGAGCTTATCTTGACTAACCATGTTGGTTATTTATGCTATAATCACAAAACACCTACTGAATTTTCATTTTAGAGGTTGAGGCTGTGACTCTCATCATGAGTGCAAAGCACTGAAATTCACACCTGAATTTAGGCACACACAAAATTTAGGCACCTGTCCCCAGAGTCTTTAGGTGCCCCTCTTCTTTCCACATACAACACATGCTGTGTATTAACCTCCAATTTGACCTACAAAATGCAAAGGGCTGAGTATACCTAAGTGTGCAAAAGGAAATGGAAGGAAAAAAAAACAACCAAGTGGTGTCTTTTCTTCACTCATAAAGCATATCTCTGCATTGTCCTCCAAGCAGTGTTTCTTCCACTTAGAGAAACAAGAGCAGAAGTCTGCACCTAGATTTTTTTCCTGCCCCTTGTGTTTCAAACAAAAAGCCTGTGGTGGCTTCTGCAATGTGCTGCAATATTCAGTCCTCAGAGAACATTACTTGGAGTCTGGATAGAGAAGAAGTTGCAGTTGCAACTCATTTAATCTATTAAAATGTTTGGAGTTTCCCACATAGGTTGGAAAGAGCAGACTAACCTCCTCCACCCTTTAAAGGCATTACCCCAATGCAGATACATAGGAGGAAGCAAAACTTTAACAATGGCACTAAGTGCTTGTGAAATCTAGTTCAAAATTCAGGAACAAAGTCGGCAATCTGGAACACAGATTCCTTCTTATATCCTTGTTTCCACTGGGTACAAAATTACTTAAATCTCATCTTTCTGAAAATTCTTTTTATGGAAGTTTGAACCCTTTAGGTTATTCCAAATATGGTGCTTTGGAGAGTGGATTAATAAAATACATTTTTTCAAGTCCCAAAATATTACACCAACACTACTAAAAGGGAAATACATTATTACCTCTGGCTTTATAGTTCTATATACAACATCAGCTATTTCAATGTGATTCAAAGGAATAATGTAAATTATTTTATAAATTACTGAATGAAAAATTAATATTTGCCACTTTATGATTCTATGCTCAGTTTCAAAAAGTATCAAGTGAAGAGTATGGTGTGATGGTTTTATAAAGCTGTCTTTCTGTGGTTTTCAGCACTGTTCCGCAGTAAACATTCTGAAGAACAAAGTGACTTCCAGTTACTCAGTACTCAACTTCTGTCCTTCTGTTTCTTTGTTTGTGATCAGCGACTTGTTATCTAATACTGCGACCTAACAATTTTTACCTTTGAATGTATCTTAGAACTCCAAAGTTTCTTCTATTAGAAGGAGATTAGCATTAAACTTTGTTCTGAGAGAGGTCACAAACTGCCAATTGAATAAAGAAAAGATGTCTCCTTTCTGTCAAATATTTTTGTGTGGTTTACCAACAAGTTTCACTCTTCCACACTGTTCTTCAACTCACAGATATCTTGGAAGTACCCAGAGGAGGGGGGAAAAGCATGTCCATATACACAACATATTACTATGATTAGGCTGTGCCATGTGTAGACCTGGATAATAGTAGGAGATGATAGGCTGGAGAAGAGCAAGTTAGGGACTGAAGCTGCTTGAGGAAAAGGATCCATGTGCCAAATGGAAAGAAAAAAACTAAGTTCATATTGGCAAGCACACCAGTGGAGAAGATGCTGAGGAAGGACAAATGTGAAGAGAGATAATAGGAAAAGGAACTCAGGCTGATCAAAATAACCTGCATTCCAACAAAGGCGTACTTTGAACCCAGCCATGTCAATAAACCTTATTATGAATGAAGCACTTGTCTCCTTTGTCCAAAAAATAAAATAGCAAAATTTGAACCTGAAATCAAAGTATGACTGAGAGAATTCATCAATTAGAAAGGGTTTAGAGTGCACAGGGAAGATCTCACTGTTTTGCCGGTTCTAACCTCTAAATTAAACATTTCACTCTTGCCTCTGCTGGCAACCAATTCCGAAACTAAACTTCTGGCTAGGGATGCTTTATGTCATACACTTCCAAGCTGAGTCTTTGGCTTTGTTTAGCTAACAGTGCCCTGTATGTACAGAGCAGCCTCAGAGGACCAAAAGGAAAATCCTGATGTAACTGAAAAATTATTCACTAACACTTTACAGGCCAAATCCAAGATTTGCCATGGATCTGAGCTGGGAGAGGGCAGAAAACAGAGTGTGCTTGGTAAGTAGCTGAGGTTCTGTGCTCGCTTTCTTTTGCTGTCGACCCAGACTATAGAAATTCTCTCAGGAGATGATAAAGTCCCAGATTACCTTGAGCAGGATCTTTAGTCAAGATGAAAGACCAGGGCTTCTGTGTAGGTGGGAGCAGGCATCTCAGATGTCAATTGTTTTTGCTCTTTTTGCTCTTACTCTACTTCAGCTGTGCATGCACAGCATGGTGCATGGTGCTGACCACAACCCTGATTCTGAATTTGGCAGAAAGGAGATGAAGATGGGAAGCCTACCTTCTCCCTTTGGGACAAGAATGCTTAAGACAATATATTTAGGGTTGGTGAAGGAGTCTGAAAAGCTGATTCAGAAGTAGCTTGCTGGAACCAGGGCATCCAATATCTATCTTAGATGTATACCATGGCTAGAGGTATGAAGAGGATGAAGTCTGGTGTTAGGGGCAGCTATCCCTTCCAAGTGGGAGTCAGGTTCAAGCTGCTTTGAAGACAACACACTAAAGGCAAACTGCAGTGAGAAAGAGCAAGTGGCGGAGCCAGGCACTCTGAACTTATGTCTTCTGCATAACTTATTGTTTCAGGAATGGCTACAAGAAGTAAAAAATTCAGAGCAGAGCTGAGAAGCCTCTTAGTATTAGCCTCCTCTTTTTTTACCCCTTGCTACCCCTGCAGAAAGGTAAGGATATTCCCAGAATCTGCTCCCTGTTCCTGGTGTCATGAGGTTTGCTTTTTTCTACTTTTTTTTTTCTCTTGTTCTTTGTTTGGAAGGAAAGGCAATGTCAATTAAAAAAAAAAAATAACAGTAAAACTGGAAATCATGTTTTGCTTGGCCGTTCAGTCCAACACAAAGAAAAATACAGAACAGGATATAAAGTGTATGAATTATCAGTTTGCAGCCTGAATGACTTCTTTAGTTCTGCATTTCAAAGGTTTCCTTTTTTTGTAGCTGCCAGTTAGTATGTTTGGAAGAAAGCCCAGATAACAGAAGATGTCAGAAGTGAGGTGAGGTGAAGACAGATGGAATAAATGGGCTGAGAAGGCACAAAAATAAACTTGTCGGAAGTCGCACTGTAGTATAACTTTTTTTAAGGGAAAAGATGACTAATTTGTCCAAGACACAAGTGCTAAAAACAAGTCTGTTAAAATAACAAAAAAACAAACACAAAAACCCAACAAATGAACAAAACTCCCCCAAAAAGCCAACAAAAATCGCTCACCTCCCAACTCCCAAAAAACCAAAAAATTACATAGGAGGAGGAAAAAATAAATTTGTGGAACAGCAGCTATAGTGAACAACTTGTGCTGTCAGAACCATTGTTGACATCTCACTCAGCCTTTATGTTCCTGTGGTTTTTATTTGCTATTTTACATGTGCACAAACATACAGACATATAAATTTTCTACATATACTTGCTCTTACTGGTAGATGAATACTAGAGGCTGACCACAGGAACATATTTCAGGTTGTGGAGGGTCCATGGTATGGGCCAAATCTTTGAACAGTTCTGTTCCACTGGTTAGATTGAAACTGAATCAACCAGGGACAAAGCAAGGCCTACAGGCTACAGTGGCTCATGTGACCTGGTCCGAAAGCTTATCCACAGCCCCAAAGCAATTTCACACAAAGTTAAAACTGCTGAACAAGTGTTGGATGGATGCATTACTGCGAGAATATACACAACAAAGAAGAGAAATTAGTCTAAATTATGAAAAATCTAAGGTTTGATGATGGTAGAAGAAAAGTGCATTCCACAATGATGTTTACTGTCATCCTCTCAGTAAAAATCCAGCACTTGTAGATGAGCTGTAATATGCATGGATGTAACAATACATGAATGTAACAAAACCTAGCTGAAGCCATGGCATTGGAAAATTAATGGCATTTATGAAGAAGGGGCATGAAGTTATCAATACACTCATGCCACTTCTCTCAATTGCAAATAAAAATGAGACTAAAAAACTACCCTAAATAGCCAGCACTGTGGAGCTCCACTTCACCCAGAAGAGCAACCATTTCTTTCTGACTACAACAAAATGATGAGAAAAGTCCTGTGAAATTGTAGGGAGAAGTTCCTGGAAAACCTTCTCTGGGGTAGAAACCATAGATCTAATTTGAAATCATCCCCACCTGCTATGCATGCACTTCATCTGCATGAGATGAGTGGAAATAACCAGAATAATATTTTTATACTATTTTGCACAAATAAGAAGATAGATAACAGAAAACCTAAGTGGAAAATGAGCCAGAGTATGAGTGCTTTAAAACTTGGGAACTAAGGAGGACTTAAGTGGCACAGGGGGTATTCTGCTGGATGAAAAGGAAGAATTTCCTAGCTAACAACAAGCAGAGTCAGATGAACCAAATCTGAAGGGAATGATTCAGGTGTTTAAACGTAGGCAGCTGGTGCTTTCAAGATTTTCTACAACATCCAAGACCCCTGCAATGTGCTGGGAGAGATGATGCAAAAAATGCAGACAATCCACCCACCCATTTGGAGCAGCAGCTGAAGGCTGGAATAACCTCAGCAACATCTGGAATGGCACTAGATACCAGGTGTTTAGATGCCAGAGTCCTTGGTATTTCTCCCTAAATTCAGGGCTTCTTTTCTTCTCTGAACCTAAACATCTGAGATGATCCCTCATGGCTGGTTGCTGACATTCACAGACTGACAGCTAGCTGAGAATGAAAGATCAGCTGGCAGTTTGAATTAATTTGAGCTATGACAAAACTCTACTTAACCATGGATGTGGGCGTAGGTCATAGAACATGTATGTATTTCTGGCTGGTGGTAGGGGGCTTTCAAGGGTCTGGGAAGTTCCCATAGGCCAGCAGTAGGCATTAGGAATGGGGGAGAAGGCTGCTCTGTGGGGTGAGCAGGGAAGGGATGGGAGAGAGGATGGCTGCACTCAGCCCATCACCGAGCACGTGGCTTTGACTGATCCTTCAGCAGTGGAGTGCTCCTATCCAGGCATTAGCATAAACTTTGCTTACAGCCTTGTAAGCCATCATGATGTGTTTCCACATCTCAGAGATGAAGCTCCTCAGGGGAAAATCTGGAATTTTATTACCATGCAAATCCAGTTGGGATGCTGCTCTCTAACTTCCCCATCCCCCCACCCCTCCCTTCTCTGCCTAAAAATTACTTGGGTGTGCAAACATATCTTTCCATATTTCCTCTTGAAGTCTCCCAGAAGCATTATTGGAGTTGTGCAGATGGGTATACTCATTTAACTCTCTCTCAATAGTTAAAAATCCACACCCTGAACTTGCCTATCACATATCTGTCTCCTGCTCTTGAAATTGCCACCTTTTCCACTGGATTTTTGGAATGGTATGAAATTACGATGGTTTTATTTATCTATTTAACATGCTAATTCTTCCCAACAACTCAAAATATAAATTCAGACTCAAGACAAAAAAAAAATCATCTGTGGGGTTCTGCCTCTGCATCCTTTATGCCTCTGGCAGCTTTTTCTTTAGCAGAAATGCCTCATTACTCGATTTGGCATCCCATAGTCAACACCACAGTATGCTAAGCTCCACATCCTGGTAATTGCTGCTAAATGTTCAATTTTTTCTTTCACAACCACTGTGGGAGCCTTTTTATAGTAGAGGAGATGTAAATACCACGTATAAAGATCAAAAGGTGAGTCAGAAACTTATCTAAATCACAGTAGCCCCAGATAAAGTCTGCCCCATTGCTATAAATAGATTACCACAAGTAATGAAGGGAAAGGGTTGATTGTAAAAAAAACCTCATACCCTACAAAAAATTCAGTATATACCAAACTCACCAAAGATTTTTTTCAATAGTTAAAGGCTTGCATATATCTATGAGTACAAGGAAACCATTCTGTGGTACTGAGGCAGGAACAAAAGAAAACACAGGGCATGTCAAAAGTTTTGCTGTTGCCTACCTCCTCTACTGCTGTGCAAATTTCACTATCTTTATGTATATTATTTCAACTCCAACACATACAATGCCAACAGATTTAATCCTAAAGGCATTTGCAGCTTGAATTTCTTACATAAGGATCGTAAATCTAGAATGGGAAGCCTGAAATCATTAAAGTCACATATTTATAAAATCATATTCAATTAGGTTAAAAAAGTGCAATTTCTGTCATCATGTCATAAAAAGATGTGTTTTTCTCTCAGATCTACTATAAAGAAAAGCTCCCTATATTGTTACAGATAGAGGCTGTTTTCAATCAGTTACAAGAAGCAATCCAATTACTGCATGGTTTAGTGCAGTAACTGACTCCAGACTAATTTAATTTCTTTAGGTCTCTAAAGATCAATTGATCTGATTTGTTTCCCTCCCCAAAGGCTGTTTAGGAAAGAGCAGGCTTAAATACTTGGAAATGAAATACAAAGCTCTGTGCGCTTTCACACTACTTAGGTCGTTTGGAAAAGCTGGAACTCAGGATAAATGAGTACTGTCTTGGCCCCAGCATCATGGGATGCTTTACAGGAGGCCATTAGGATCACCACACCACGCTGTAGATTACACACGCACGTGCTGAGTGCACGCCTGCTGAGGGAGCAGTGAAGGGAAAGTAGTTTCACAGCTTCTTGAGAACTGTTCCGTTTTCAAGAACTGTGCAAGTGTGTTTTGGCCTTCACAATCTTTTCCCTGGAAAAAAGTATCTTTCTGCAGCCGTGATTTTATAGTTTCCAATTAAACTGAGCAAGAGTCATGCTGTACTATTCAAGATTCACCTATTTGAAATTAATGCTGCAATGGACATCAAATAACAAATTCTTCCTGTTGTCATATCTCACTTTGCCATGTCCTTTGCTTTGTCTTGGATTTCTTTAAGCGATTTTGCTGGTGCTAAGATTAAATCTGTAGAACCAATGGATACTTAGAGAATAATGTCCTCATTTGCCTGAGTATTTTAATGGCAGAACCAAATAAACTCCTAGATATTTCTGCACCATTTGTATAATTTAAGCAATTCTCAAACAATCTCTTACCAACCCACTTGCATGTTACACTTTTATTATCTCATTACTTGATGTGTTGTGCAGCGGGTTTTGAATTTTAAATACTATTGTAATAGTAATCAGGGCTAAACTTTCTAATTTAAGTCAAAATCAGACCTGACTCAAACTTGGGCTCTCAAATCCAGAGTTTTAATGCAAGTTTAATACTTTTCACACTCTGTTTCTTGTATTTATTGTAGGCTTCACATTTGTCTGCCTTATCTTTCATGGCAACATTTGTGCCTGAGCTTGGCTGCCTGTCTCAGGCTCTATTCTTACACTTATCAATAAACTAAAGGGCACCACAGCTTGTGCTCAGCATTTCTGACTCCATGCCATGTGCTGTTATAATAAGATGTCCTCTGGAAAAATTCCCTTCATATCCAGCGCCACGATAGTCAGTTCATCTGCACAGAGGTAACTAAGTTTTTCTCCCAGCTTATCTGTTCAGACTCTTTCCGCCCTTGCAAAGCTGTGTCGTTAGATGTCTCCTGTCTGTAAAACAAGGAAACCTCCTCTGATATGTCCTTCCTTGACTATTTATTGCATACTAGTCTGAGATTTGGATCAGTATTCTGTCAATACAGCAGGCTGCGCTATTTTATTAAATTAGCCTATTTTTTTTTGTTTGTTCATTTTCAATGAAGGTTTTCACTTAAGAAACAATTTTCAACAACTTTGCAAGGCACTGCAGCCTACAAGCTTTCTTTCCCCAAATTACTGTTCTTTTACCCATTTACTCAACAAATCACTTATGATCTAGTCACTAGTAGAGATGTAAAGGACACCACTATTTCCCATCCATGGGCTTGCTTAGACAGATGTACTTTTGAACTGCTGTAAAGATTTTCTCTAGTTTTGTGGCTATGACTTCACTGAGCAGTTTTTCCCCTGTATGCACCTGTGAAAAATGATTCACAGATACATCTGGATCTCTCCACATAGGAGCCTGGAGGGTTTTGGCCTCTCCAAAGCTTCTTTCCTGATTATGTGCTCATAGGAAAAATTGGATGTGCTATATCCATCTCCATTGAGTTCTCGTCCAGCTTAAAGGACACAAGCAGCTTAATTTGCTTCATTTGCCAAGTTATTTGACACGATACCATAAAAACTGTGATGTGCTGGAAAGCTACCAAGAGATTGAAGTTTATTTCGTAACTCAGCTGTGGGTTAATGCTTCTGTCCCTATGGCGGCAGTTGCTTGTAATGAGCTGTACACACACAAAACAGTTTCCAGATAAAGCTTTCCCCTGATGCCGCTTGTAATACAACTTCGTTGAACAAAAATGGCATCTTTGTTGTCAGAGTGGGAGTTATGGGAGTCATCCTGATGGCGGTAGTTGCCAATTTGGTGTCTCGGACTGCTGAATTGAATTTTGGGAGCTCTCCTCTTTCTTTTCCACTATGTTGAGCACTGGGGAGCTGTAAAGTTGTTTTTCACAGTACCACTGCCCTTGTTTCCCACTGACCCAATTCACAGCTCTCAACAGGATTAAATGGCATGATAAGAAAAAAGCTTTTCATTCTGCAGTTGTAAAACTGACCCTCTTCCCCCATCTGAGAAAAGAAGCCCTCTGAGGAAGATGAATATATTGGCCCCAACTGGAACAGATGTCAAAACTCAAAATAGCTCTTTCTTCATAAAGTTTATAAGTATTTTTAAAGGATGTGGAGGAGTCTTACTATATGCAACAAGATAACTTTAAAATGCACAGGTTCTCAGGAGTTGAAAGGATGCTTTTCCTACAAACTCTCTCTTTTCTTTATCTTATCTGCATGGAAAGTAAACAGAAAGTCCCCATTACCTCTCGATATCAGTGAGTCTGGAAGAGTCACGGAATCCTTTAGCAAAAGGGTTGCTGTCAATTTTCAACTTGGTTATCTGGGAACATAGAAAAGAGCAACATTACACGAATACAGCATTAGAGTACTGCAGCGTACAAAGTGTTAACCAATCCGTCCCCTGTGACTTCGCTGCTAATTTTATCCGCGTGCCCCGTGTGTGTGTGTGTGTGCTGCTCCTGAGACATTGCAAAGCTGAAGAGGCAAACCAGGGTGGATTGCACATATGGCAGTGGAAAGACCAAAGGGCATGGCAGGCTCAGCCTTCCTGTTGCCTGGAGCAAGAGGAACCCACCCACGGGCAGCGTTACAGCTTCTAAATACTTTACCAGCATCAATCAGGTTGTCTTTTCCACAGGCAGCACAAATCACCCTGCTAACAGCTGAGCCTGGTTGGTGGAGCTGCACATCAACCAATACAAGCCCAAGCGACCTGAAGCCATGGCTTCATTTCACCACCACCTTTTTTTTT
>VWZN01010470.1:343109-356152 GCA_013396955.1 Regulus satrapa | reverse complement strand
TTTTTTTTTTTTTTATACTGGGATGGAAATGTTCTCAGCCAGGCCTACCAACCACCACATAGGGGCAGTTTAACTGGTTTTGTATGAAAAGAGGCTGAGGAAGGGAAGGAAAAATGTGGGGAGAACTCTGATTTAAAGTGACAGAGCTTGGATTGAAGGAGTAACCCCACTGAAACCATTAGAATCTTGAAAAAACTACAGATCGTGAATAAAAACTTTCCTCCCTTCCTCAAAGGTAGCTGTAAACCTGCCCAATCATTCAGTCAGCCTTTCCGTTTTGACTGAGCAACCCATTGACTAGGAATCCCTCCGGCCCCAAAACATCTGAGCTCCCCTTTGTGGTGAAACTTTTCAGGCATATGGTAGTGGCTTTCATCGTGTTTTTCTGAGGACCAGGAAAGAAAATGCACCATCGTTCTTGTGAAATTTTCTATCTATCCAACCAATTTAGATTTGGTGAATAAAACCTGAGATATCATTGGATTATTTGGATTTTCCAGCCATACTTCTTCCAAGAGCTAAAAATAAAATTTTAAGTGGGAGTTAAAGCTTGATGAGAGAAAACACAGGACCCATCTTGCAGGGCAGTGAATGCCACCAATTGTAGCTTAAGCCCAAAAAAATCAACAGCTTTCTACATTTCATATTAAGGGTCTTTATCAGCCTGACTTCCCTCAAAAAAAAAAAGGCCTGTGTCAAAGAGGCTACAATCTCCTTTTTAATAAACAGGCCTCAAGACCCAGGGGAAAAAAAAAAAGGTATCTTTTCCAAATCCTCAAACAATTAAACACTCTCATCAAACAAATATATTTCAAAATGGGGTAGCTTCTCCCCCAGAATAAAAAAGAATGAAGAGAACAAATATATATTTATATAAAATATAAAAAAATAAAGAGGACAATTGGACCAAACTTTCAATTCTGAGAAAGAGGCCTTCTGAGGAAAACAGAGGAAGGGACATGCTGACAAAGGGAAATTCAGAGTTTTTAATTAACAGTCTGCCAGTGGTCAAACACCATGGACCTGAGTGCTGGTGGAGGGTTTGAGGCTGTCTCATCACTCAGGTGCAACTGGAGCAAACAACCTTGAAGCCTTGTCACAAAGACCTTGAAACAGCTCAGAAAGTTAGTTATAGGCTTATTTTACTTCCAATACATACATAAGCTCTCAGCTCATGGTGATGTTGCAGAGAGGCAAGTTAGTGCCTCATATCGAGGAAGATTTTTATGGCAGCATTTTGAAAACCACCTTGAAAATAGACAAGCTCTAACTAGTTCCATTGACTGAGATCACCGACACACCAAGCCAACTGCACTACAGAACAATAAGGATGTCTATTCATCTCCTGAGCATATTTTCACCAATCAAACTTCCATCTTCCTGATATTAAAGTTTTGGTATGACATCACAGGAGAATTTTTTTGTATCCACCAAAGCCAGATGAGACTCACAATCATTTATGGCCATATTTTTCCTGAGAGACTGTCTCACAAACAATCAGAGAACATCTGCTAGAAAGCATTTTAAAATAAAATCTGACCTACAATTCAACTCTGTGGCGGTGGTTTGACTGTTTAAATAAATGCATGCCCTTTAAATCTTAAATTATGAGATAGTTTGTTGAAAGTGTAATGTATTTAGCTTTTATCTAATAACCTCCAGAAATGTAATCAATCCCTCCTTAAAACAGTTCTGAAAGAAATGGCAAAAATGAAAAAAGGCTCCATTTTCATTAGTCATAAATAAAATGACAACATCAACCTCTAGGGGTTCTGGAGATGTTCCATTGAGAAATTTTCCAGGGCTCAATGTATGTGCTTTGGGAAGGTTAGTTTAGAAACATCTCTAGTGTAAATATCATCAATAGACACAAATCCATCCTACAGAAATAAATTCTGGGTTTAGCTGGTTTTGTGCCTGTTACTATTTTGCTGGTTTCTAAAGAAAGTTACATGGAAAAAAAAAATCTATCTGCCGGTCCAAGCACTATTTTCTTGAGATTGCCAGGTGCTTAGTGTATTTTCTACAGCATTCAGATACAAATCTAAATCTAAATCAATACATTAAAGCCTTAAAGCAGGATGTGGGGTCTGTACTAAGACTGACTTGATATTACTAATATTATCTTCAAAGCTTCCTTGGCATCTTATGCATTAGTTTCGTTTTATTCATAGCATTTCAAAATTGCTTTTGCTTCATATTAGGAAATGCCTACTTCTTTAAATAATCCAGGAGATACATTAGCTCTGTGATGTTGCCTGTCCACACATTTGGACAGTGTCTATATTTTTCTTAACTTGAGGGAATTAGGGAGCAAAATAGGTTTGTTTTTTTTTTTAAGTACCATAGTCAGTAAGCCCTTAAAACACACTCTGAATCACACTAAAGGCAACAGTGTATTTCCACTGACTTAAATATTAAAGCCCAATCCACCATCAAGCAGAGCCTCTGTTCTCTGATTGTTTATAGACTTCCTAAAATTACTCATTAGCAATCCATTGTTATGATCTCCTCCATTTTGTATATATTATTCACTGGCATGCAAATTGAAATTCAAACATCTGGATGTAATCTGGGCAGCCTCTGAAAAGCATATCTCTGAGTGATTTTCCCTACGTTTGAGCCTTACAGCTTAATTACTCAACTTTTTAAACCCATGAAATCATCACGTGCAAACCAGAATCTCTCTCAGCTCGTAGCTTGTGGCATGAAAGATCGCTGCCAATAAGAACAGTTCTTTAATGAGCTATAATTAGAAAATGACTAAATGTTAATATGCAAGCAGCTCTGTATAGAAAGAGAGGAAGACAATAGAAAGCCTTTTACTTGCCATTTTTACTCTCATGAATAATCCTTACTGCTCTTTGAAGTCTGTACTACTACTGTGTATTCAGGAATTACTCATGAGTGTGAATAAGATTGGCATGGAAAGGTAGGTTATGGCTGAAACGTTCCTCGTTTAGATTGGGCAGAAGGGAGTTTTCAGCAGGGTGGGATCTAGTTACATCTGTGGAAATTAGCAACTCACCAATTGATTCTGGTAGGCAGTAACAGCAGTAAAAACTGTCTCTGGAAAGATGAATGTTCTGAACTCTTCTGATTTCAGATTTAGCAAGGAAGCTGTGTGATCCTTCTTCTTAATGATGTGAACCCTTGGCTGGTACTTGTGCATGGAGTTCAAAATAATCTGCAAGGAAGAATGACAGAGCATTGTCCTGAGAGGAAGGTTGACAGAGCCCTCAAAGGCTATTAAACCGTGGGGGGAGGCAGGGATGGAGGAAGATCTAATTAACACTGCAGGGGAAGCGTCTGAAATCTAACCAGCCAGGGGCTGGTTTTTAGAGTAAACTCTCCAGCTCCTTTGGGCCGTTCCAGGAAACAAAGGTGGAAAAGCAGGCATTCCAGGAGCAGGTCTCCTCTCACTCCTACACCACTGGTGAGCATGCATTTCTTGAGGCATAAATACCTGTTCCTACAGGTGAGGTGTTTTACATAGGGAGTTAGTCACTGCCAGAATGTGCCCTGGTTGGCAGGTGTGAGTATGTAACTCCTGAAAACTAATGGCCAAGAGTCCCCACTAGCAAAAATGCACAGGTGCAGAATGAAAACAGTCACAAATCCCTCAGGAGAAAAAAATGATGGAAAAAATTAGACCCATCCAAAAACCTACCAGCAGCAGCACAAACCGTCTGACCGAAAGGAAAACTCCACGTAGCTTTTCACTGTGGCAAACCTTTAAAACAGACTTCAGAGGTGCTCTTCACCGCAGACTACCAAAAATGCGAGCAAGGAGGGAAACCAGTACGGAACCCCCAAATGACCAGGTTTTGCTATTCTATCCTCATTAATAATTGTTTACGAGCTCCCAAAACAATTCTAAACCTGAAGTACCAACCAACCAATTTCAACATTCACTGGAGTCAAACCAAGAGTCCCCCTTGCTTCAGTTACCACTGGCTGGAGGCCTGTTTGGCGGCCTCTAACCACAGTATTACAATATAAGAATTAAATACAGAGCTCAGCTCACACCAGCCCTTGTTTTGGATATAATCACAGTCACAAGACAAAATTGGCAATGGTGTGGGTGGTTCTATTTTTCAGGGGCCATAACGACATTACAGTCAGCTCCGTACATCTGGAATAGCTAATGTGCATTCCTCAGGAAGCGTTAACTTCAGCTGAAACATAACAGGAGCGGTGCAGTATTTCATGCTAAGTCAATGAGAAAGGTTGCACATTGCATTGGAGGGGAGAGGTTAGAGACAGCTCTATCATGGCTACAGTTTCCATCAGTGTTTTTCTTTGCAGCTCCTTTGGGGCCAAATATTGCCAAGATTCACACTGGGACTTTGGGGAGAGACACACAGCAGCAAGAAAGACATTACAATGACAGTGAACCATCATTTTGAAAGTGTTGCATGCTTGCTCTAACCAGCTCAGGTCCTTTTTTAAACTACTTCACAATTTTATGCAGAAACACACACAACAGCCATGGACCTTGCCTTTAATACCCTTACCAATTTTCTCTCTCTTTCTAAAATTTTGTCTTGCCATCCTAGTTACATGGAGTGCTCTAAGCAGATGGAAAAGACATTTTAAAGCATGGCGTGTGGATGGTGATGAGCTTACTGAGAGGTTGGCTCACAGACCTTGGTGCTTTCCATTGCCTTTTGTGGCCATGATATCCACACTAAGGCATTACATCTGAGCAGCAGTCAGGCAGCAGGAGGAAAACGTTGAAAGCAGCTCCCACATATGCCCTTTCCTTTCACTCCTCCCAGAATGCAAATTGTGATAAAGGAAATACGATTCTCAAACAAGAGCATGTAATCCCTTATGAAAATTTTCAAAAAAAATTAAGTGCACATAGATAATATCCCTTGCCATGATACTCTACATTTCTCATTCCCACCAGAGGGAAGTCTGGTCATTCCTGTACAAAGCAAGTACTGAATACATCCAGCAGGTCACAAAAAAACCCATGACCAAGGTAAATGTCACCATTTCCTTCATGTGAGGGTCTGTACGTGTAGTTCTCCATCTGCACCCCCACACAAACTGCTGATGACACACAAAGATACTCCTTATTATCTGTGCAACTTCTTGTGTTAGGACCATATAAAAACAGCCCAAAGGAGTTAGATCCACAGGGTGTTCCTCACAGAGTAGCCTCCAAGAGCGGCCTCAAAGTCCAAGCAGCCCCCTCCCGCCTGGTGTAGCTATCAGAAAATCCCTTATGCCAGCTCAGGGACTATTCTGCTGGCATGTCTCAAGAGATACATCAAGTGGCTGTATAGGCAGCCCGCCCTGCACACACTTGCTGGCAGCCACAGCTACCCCATCCACCTTTGTGGTGACAGCCTGAGTCAGGGGAAATGACCGGGATACCTCCTTACAGGACCCTGATTGCTGTAGGGTCAGGCAGGTTTGTAGGCATCTGGCTCCCACCAGTCACCAGAGGCAATCTGGATGCCAGCTGCAAAATTCTAAGGTGGCTTTGAATTCAGGAACTGTGCTGTGAATGCTGCTTCCATATTCACCAAATGATAGCATTATCATGTAAACTTTTCCTTCTGAATGCACAAAGGTTCCTAAATTCTGCCCGGTTGAGTAAAAAAACTTGGGCATAACTCTTTGTGGCTATTCCACGCCCCCTTCTTTCACACTTATTTATTAAACCTGTTCCCAGCTTTGAGTTCACTTTTGTGTAGCTTCATGTGTTTGAGTAAATACCAAAAAAAAATTATAATCATGAATACACTCATGCCTCACCTCACCAAAAACCCAGAATGATGGCACTCCAATGAAGAGCAGTGAAAAGTCCTAAAGAAAGCATTTTGTTTTGGGGAATGTCACATTCATAAATATTTCACAGTCAGAAAAATGGCAATTACTTGCTTTGCCCTAAAAATCTAGAGATAGGAGCCATTTCCTTCCTCGGATAATTATATCTGAAACATGGAGTGAGCTGTATTCCATGCACACAGAGATAAGACTTCTGCCTGAGGCTTGGGGAGAATATGTGCATAACTCTGGGGTTACACATGCTGCTGAAGGTACAGGATCAGAGATGCTTGCCAACTCCAAAAGTCTCAGAATAAGAGAAAACAAACATATGCTGGAGAAAACAAATGCCTCTCTTCTCTACAGATTCCTTTTCAGGAAGTGAACCACCCTACAAATAAACCACAATTACCTTAACACCCAAAACTGCCTTCTGGATAGTGAATAAAGCAAGCAACTAGAACAAACTGGAATCAGGTTGGATCCATTTTCTCTACCTGTAACTAGCATTTAAAGGTATCTTTTGGGTCGTCCAAAAAGGAACCAATACATCTTATCAAACATAATTAAAAAGTGAAGACTGGCTCTCTCAAACTGAAGGGAGAGGTTCCAGGAGGTGTTTCAATTCTCCACTTCATACACAGGAACTCAGAAATGCCATGGGCCAAGTACAGTGAGCCCTCCTTAAAGGCTCCAGAGGACTGATTTATTTCCTAATTCTACAGATTATCCAATTATGACATTCACATAGCTTCAGTAAGGCAGCACATAAAACCTGGCATTCTAATTTTGAACATAAATCCCCACAAAATATTAAAAAGAGAGCGAAGAGGTAACACCTGTCACTCAAATCTCAACACAGGATCAGGCCTTCAGGGCTTATCCTTAACTGAACACACAAAACTTTCCATTGTCATTGCTCTCCAGAGCCTTTGTGTAAAGAATGGGATCTGCTTCTCCGGAAATTAATGGGAAGGTTGTGTCTCAAACACTACAGATTATTTTCTCCCACTGCCTCTATTTGAGACAATTACATCTTCTTGCTCTGCCACATATCTCTGTTCCCGACAGCTCCTCAGACCTACTTCTTCTTCCTGCTCCTCTGGGCTTCTGGGAACTGCAGCTCTCCTAACTAGCTTGCAATATACTGCTGCAAGCCCTTTATTAGAGGAACACATGGCCCCTGTTATGATGAAAAATGCTTCTTTTTAAGTGCTCACGTATACTGCTCTATCATCACTCGGTGATAGAGCCCACAAATCTTCAGCTTTGCCCTTCTACAGATTATGAAATAAAAGAGAGGAAAAAAGCAAAACCATTCTCCACTAGTCCTGAAGGGAACGACGGTAGGAACTGGGTTCAAGAACAATATACCCGCAGATGGATCTCTACGAAAGAACAGCACGGAGGCATCTATCTGGGCTTTCTTTTGTTTATTTGTTTGTAGTTTTCAGCTATTTTTGATGCTGCTATTTCCAGGATGTCTTTTAAATGATCATGGCTGTGGTTCAATTCTCAGTTCTTGAAATGAGTGAATATTCACTTTTGGATGAGAAACATTTGCACAGAACACAGCTGAGACAAATGGCCACTGTCTCCCACAGCCCAGGCAATAAATACCACACTGAGGAAGGGATTTCTGATACATTGTATTCTGCAATTATTTGGCTGAACGAATTAGTTGCCCCTACACATGCTTTAGAATTCAAACTCATTCCTCTCTTCCCAACGCCTCATTTACAACACTGCCTTTACGCTCGTTCCTCTGAACTGAACTGCCCCGTTCCCAGCCAACAGTTCTATCAAATCTGTCCCCTTGCTCCTGCCTTCCCTGAAAGAATCACCAAGCCCAGAGACAATAATTTTAGCTCTTTCTTTGCAATTTGAAAGCACTACCTAGTCATTCCTGCACTTCACAGGCACTTTCAGGGAAAGGAGAGGACAGGACAGACAATACCTATTCTTGCCACCTACTGCTAGTCAGCCAGATAACTAAAGGAGTTGTGCCCACTGATGGAGCATAGCAGGAACCCATGGCAAGCAGCTCTGAATCCTATTTACCATCTTCCAGCCTCGGGATTTGTGACAGCAAACTGGCACCAGTCAGAGCTGGGACCTGTCTCCTTCAGAGGCCCAAGCCCGCCCTCCGGCACCTTGACTCGCAGTTGGCCTACATTTGGGCAAAGCCTACGAATACAAAGGCAGTAGAGGCACACTTTATGTTTATAATTCCAGGGACCGTGCTTTTGGTGTCAGGTCAGTATTTCCTTCTGACTCTGAGCCCATGCTGCGATGAGTCTGGAAGTAAAAGAGCTCTTATTGACAGACCTAAACCTAACAAGTGCCCTGAAGTGACCTGCAGGGAGCTTCCAAGGACACATATAAAAGCGCGTGGGCTTGCTGGTCATGGCACTTGACAGAGTATACTGCCAAGTCACAGCAAAATACAAGCAGAAGCATGACAAAAGGCTCCTCTGCCTTCCTTCTATCCCTTGCTCTGATGCTCAACTCCACCCTGAACTTATCCCTGATGGATGTTTTGCCTCTAATGGAAGTAGAAGCATGATTTGAACATTGATCCAGGCTCTACCTTATGAAATATTACAGAAAATCCTGACCTTGAAAGTTGCCTGCTCCTTAACAGCAAAGGAGCCCAAAAGGACCCTTACATGTGTCAAACCAACCATATTCAAGCTTCACACAACATCTTCTACCACTGTGGTATGAAGGGCTGGCTAAAAGAGGTGCAGGATGGAGGGGTCATGGCAGCCCTTCCCCATGGCAGTCTCTCTCCCATTTAGCCCTGTGGCACAAGCAAGCAATTGCTTGGTGATTTCTTTTCCCTTTTCCACCCATAGAGCGACTCACATGTCCATGCTGATCCAGCTCATTGTTGGTGAGTTTGACTTTTTCGAAGGACACCATCTGCTTCAGCAGTTGCTCTCCTGTGAACGGGGAGTCAGGGTGTACATACAACCTAAAAAAAACAAGAAAAATGCCTGCTCAAAATAAAATCTCACCTCTGGGCTTGTGTGTGGGCACCACCTCTGTATGAAATTAAAATGCATATTTCTTTTTACTTTTGGGATATGCAGTGGTTTCAAAGGCATGGACTTCCTGAGAGCTTAGGGTAACACAAATCTGCTGTTAGAACATGACAACATCTCTCCCAAATTAATGAATTCCTCAAATAAAGCTATTCATGAAAGACAGTAAAGCAGATTACTTATTTAATTCACTGGAACATAATTGAGAACCCTGTTTCTGACTGCTAGACTGCTCCTTAACCATACCTATTATTTTATCCCACTATCTAAAATGGAGACATTAACATTCCCTGTTGTGTCTTTTCCCAAATGAAAAATTGATCATGTCTTTCCCCACAGCTGTACTAACAAGCACTTAAAATAACAATGACTACAACTCCAAGAGAAAAAACATGGTGTCATTACAGAGATAATGGGGGAATGCAGATAAAAATGCATTTTTCTTTATATGTAACATTAAGCCGTGATAATGATTTTAACCTGCACTCGATCACACATTCACTGTGGTGACGTCTGTTTATAAGAGTTTGAAGGCTGCAGTCCAGCACAGTGGTCTGACATAAAAAATTGGTTGCTGCTCTGCTATTAACAATCCTACACTTGGGAAATTAGGCAGAAGAAAAGGAAGTAAGAAGACACGCATATACAATGATATTATGACTACACCAATTACAAGTGCCAGGCTATTTAAGAGCCATGATTTTATAGGAATAATGTATTGCTGAAAATAACTCAGCTGTTCTTTTGTGGTGGCAAATTAAGAGCTGAACTAGACCTTCAGCTAGTGCAAATCAGCCCTGTTTTGCTGCTGCCTGCATTGGTTATCGCTCACTGAGGGCCTGACTCTCATTTTGGGTGATGTCTTTGGCCACACAAATGACTTTCTTCCATTAGGTGGGTGGGGCAGCACTGAGCTGCCAGGTTAGGAAGATAAACATTTGTCCTTGTTGTTGAGCTACGATTTTAGAATGGAAAAACCACTAAACGGTGGGGCGTAACCCTCCAGTAGAGCACGCTGATCCCTAATCAAGGAATGCCCATACTAAAGACGCTGGGACGAACAGCTCTGTTGCTCAAAGAGGGAGGAGATTTGATCCTGTATTCTGGTTTTGCCAGCAGAAGCCCGAAGACACAGAGAAACTAAAGTTTTACCAGCACAGCTCGCCTCATATGGTTTTGCAGGATGTTTTCCTTACACTGATCCAAAGCACAGCTTAGTTGCTCTAGCTATGTCTATGGGAGGGATGCTGAGCCAGGATTCCTGTCATAATAAAATATTCCTAGTATGCAGGCATCCTCACTGCTATCGACTCTGCTGATTGCACTGCAAAGCTCATAAAAATGATGATGTATCTGAAATCCCAAGACCTGGAATCATGTTATATATCAAAAGAATCTCAGCTCTCATGAAAATCAACTTTTTCTTCCTCTAAGAAATTGAAAATTTCAATATTTAGAGCCCTGAATTAGGGAGGGCAAAACAAAAAGAGTCTCAAACATGCCCTGTAACTTTTCATCCAGCTTTGTGATTTTTTTTTTTTGTTTTGTTTTTTGGGGGGTTTTTTTGGTTTTTTTTAGCCTTACTCCTAATTTTGAATGCCTGAAATGATTAATAATGTTTACTGTGATCACAGAGTGTCAGACTCAGCAAGGTTTGGCTAATTGGGACCAAGAAGCCAAAGTATTTCAAATATGTGCGGAGAATGAGTAAAGATTTCCCTGTGCTGAAAAGCTGAGCAAAATTGTTTTACACCATCAATGGTTAATGCTTGGAACTGCTTTAAAACTCCCAAGTCCCTGTAAGCAGAGTGCTAAGAGGAAAGCCACAGAAGAATGAGCACCAGAATGTCAGTTACTGAAAAGCAGTAATAGACCTTACTTTTCTTTACCCGTTTGTTACACCCCAACAATCCCACTGCAACAGCAGGTTCCATCTGGTGAGCTACACCTATTTCCCACCCTTCTCCCACAGCCTGAGCTTGCACACCTCAGAGAAGAGGGGTGAACATAGAGATTTCTGAAGCAGAAGTTGTAGGCAAGAGCACAAGAGCACACGAGCAAACAGATCAACGAGATAAATGTGCACGTTCCAGCACGGCACACGAGGCTCTCCCAGAAGTTTGCCTGGGATCTGCTGCCTAAGGCCAGCCAGATGTGAAGGGCTCCTTGCTCCCATTCACAAAGGATCTAGGAGCCATATTTGGGTGTGAATTTGCTCGGCACTGTATAGTATTTCATGATATATGCAAGCTTTGGGTACTGCTTCTTTCTTTTATATTTCGGAATGCAACACTGCACTCCCTCTATTTAGTTTAACAGATGGTTTGGTCCCACAAGCCTCATGCATGCTACTTTTATTTACCGTAAAGTCTCAAATAATGTTCAAAATACAATATCTTTTAAAGGTTTCCTGCCTAGAGTTCTCCATAAATCTGCAGACACTAGGTTCATTAAACAAATTATTGTAGACAAATACAGTTTAAAAAATAATAGTGACAAATTTTTGAGTGAAAGAAATGAGGCAAAAAAGGAAGAAGATCAAATAAAGGTATATCCTAAAACTTAGTGAACTGTTGTTTCACACAGTCTTAACAATGTGGAAGACAAACACAAAATATCACACAGGAACTCTATCCCCAGATACCACTTTAGAAGATTTACAAAAGACTTTCTGAAAAGTATTTTTAAGTGTTCGTTGCAACATAAACATGTTCATTGCAACATAAACTTGTCTTCAGCATTGACAGCAGGAAGACAAGGATAAAACTGGTTTTAATAGAAAGTTCCCTAAAGGGCTAATCTTTCAAACAGAATCACAGAATACTTATTAATTTGAAAAGACCCAAAAACCAAAAAAAAAAAAAAACCAAAAAAAAAAAAACAAAAAAAACCCCCAAAAAACCCACCACAAAACCAAAAAAAAAACCTGCAAAACTGTCATAGTGTTGAAAGTTATTTTCATAATGGAAAGAGTACAACCATCAAACTGGTTCAATCCTGCAAACTCTTATACCCAGACAAAATACAACTCCTGAATTATTCCCCTGATGTCACTGTTCCTGGGCAGATGTAGGCAGTGATGTATTACCTTGTTACCAGCACCCAAACACTAAACACACACAGATGCACACCTCTCACTGACACTCCTCAAGCAGGGAGAGCTAAAACCCTCTGTTTGGAGGACAAGAAATCACAACTTCATTAAGAGTTTCTGTTACTGGATCAGGACCAAACTCGTTTCAAGATGGGAGGAGAACTAGTTTTAATCTGTTCAAGCAAGACTGAGGCCTCCCACCTGAAAAGATGTGTTAACACAGTAAAAGAAAAACTGGTAATACCAACACTGGCACACTGAACCTCTTGACATCCTTTTTCTCACCAAAGAGAAGTATAAGGAGGACAAAATACATAAATGTATATGTAAGTCCCGTCCACACAAAGAAAAAGCTACCTCTTCCTGTGCCCTGATCTGTTTAAGTCTGTTTAACTAAGCATACTGAAAATGAAGCAGGAAAGCTGTACATTCACACATGGGGACAAAGCATCCTGAAAATGGAACGGTGCAGATACACATTTGCACATAGGGGCACTGGTCTGATGAGGACTCCCAAAAGTTACTACAGTACAATAAAAATAACTATTAAACTTCAAGGAAGTTTTATCCAATACTCAGAAGGGCAATTGCAAATGATTCCCGTCTCCTGTCTTACGTTCTAGTATTTCCTTGTTGAGCGAGTCTATGCCAGAGAGTGTGAATTAGGAATCTATTTAAAGGTATCCCAAACGGGGCGTGAACAGAAAAATAAGAAGGGGAAAACCCTGCCTTAAAACTGTTTCTGTTCTTCTGTTATTTCTTCTTTTGATGCTGTCTCCTTTGGAGCAGAATCTGTGTTTTTTTCTTTGGGTTTTGATCAGTGCCCATTACAATACGTCAAATGAAGCCCTCAGACGTTAACCACACTGGAAGAAAGAGTTTTTGGCCATGAAAACAAAGGAGACATAACTCCTAGGTTGCTGTCTTTAATCACAGCTTCTCTGCTTGCGCTTTTTATTTGTTTACTTCCCTGAACAGACTTCCAGAGATCACCAGTTACCAAGATTTCAGTTCAACTATTTATATAAGGAAATCGCACAGAATTTGGTTCCTATACGCACACACCAAAAAAAAAAAAAAAAAAAAAAAATTAATTTTTTGTTTTTCCTTTATATTTC
>VWZN01010470.1:281990-333769 GCA_013396955.1 Regulus satrapa | reverse complement strand
CCCCCCCCGAAAAAGCTCCCGCGCCGCACACTTCACGCTGCAGAGGCAAACCTGTGCTGCGGCACCGCGCCCCAAAAACGAGCCCGGCACCGAGCCGAGCTGACACCCGCTTCTCTCCCGGCTGTCCCCTGGGATAACCTGGCATTTGCATCCCATCCCTCCTCCTCCGTTACTTCCCCGTCTCCCCTCCGGTTCCGTAGCCTCTGCGGAGGGCAAGGACCACGTTTCCCTTTAATTAGGAGCCTACGGGTGCGGGGTGCCGCTGCCGAGACCCTCCCGGCCGCCGTCCCACCCGGACGGCAGCTGGCCCGGTGCTGCCCCGAGTGTGTGTCTGACCCTCCAGCCCGCACTCCCTCTCAAAGGTAACCTACAGCACTGCTTGGGGATTGAGTTTACTCCTGCCACGGGAGGGAAGAGTTAAAATCTTTTGCTCTTTCTTATTTTTAACCCTTGCAGATGAGAACAGTTTGTCCAGCATAAAGAATGGTGTTTATTCGCTCGGGCAGGGTCTCCGGCTCGCCCGTTCATGCCTGGCGAGCGCACCGCTTCTTTACAAACCGTGGCTACAGCGCTACACGGCTCTGCTCCCCTGCAGCCTCACGAGACAGCCCTGCTTTCAGTTGCTTTTTTTGTCTTCCACTGCACGTAATTCTATTGCTCTGTCCGCCGGATTCCCCTTCTCCTTGCGCTCCCCGATTTCGGAGCAGCCCCCGCTCCCGGAGCTCCTGCTGCGGCGAGGGACATCGCTCCCCCGCCGCCGCTCCACGCTCTCCCCTTCCCGGGAAGAGCCGCGCCAGCAAGGCTGGAGCCCAGGTAGCCCAGATCCAATTTCACAACAAAAACATCTCAATGTCACCTACAGGGAGAAGGTGGATTATTAGAGCAAAATGCGAGGCATTTTAAACCTATTAGGCATCTCCCAGATGCAAATCCAATGGTGGAAAGAGAAAGGCTCTATTAAGACCCGAGGGCTGACAATTAGATTATAGTCCAATTGCCAGTGGATAATGTGCTAAAAGCTTTCCCATTTAGTGTAACTCCTCGCTGAAAATTATTCACACTTTGCAGGCTGCCGCGCTCCTGAACGGGAGGCGTCTTTGTCCGCGGAGAGCGCGGCTACAGCTCAACACGGACACACGGACACACGGACAGATGCATAAGCAGGAGGTCTCACAGCCAGGGCGATCATTAAACACACCCTTCCCGGCCCAGAGCCGTGTGGCACATCTGTTTGTGGTACAAACAGCCGCTGCAAAGGCGTCAGGATTTGGCGTGAAGGCACCTATTCCCCGTGCAGCGTGGTTTGTGCACAGCACGGAAGATCATCTAGCTCTCACACATCGCCGCATCAGCTGCACAATACAATTCGATTTTAGCGTCCCTTCACGTGCAGTGAACACATTCTGTATATACCTAAAGTTTGTATTTAATGACAGCGATTACATTTTTATTAAAAATAAATATCCGAGTTTGGGTACTCCACAGATTTGTTGTTGTTGTTGTTGTTGTTTGTTTGTTTGTTTAAAACTGTCACTGAAAGCTGATGAAAATTTCACTAAGGGCTTGAACTTCTAACGCTCTGCAGCTATAACTTGAAGCACCAAAGCACCACCAAGCAATACACGACTTCGGATGTGATAATTTAATTCCAATATTGCAAAATCTTTGTCGTGGGGTGAGCGCGTCTGCAGCCACTGGTGCCGTTCCTGCCCCGGGGGGCGTGGGGACTGTGAGCCTCCCTCCCCGTGGCGGGAACAGGCTCCTGCACCCTCGGGAAGACGATGCTCCACGACGGCTCGCCAGCACCACTTCCTGCCCCAGGAGAGTCTGTCCTGGGCCTGAGGGCAGTCGAAGGCAAGGTTGGGCTCCCCACGGTGGGATGGGGTAGGCAGAGGCAGCAAGGCCTTCCTGACTGTATTTATTCATTGAGGGAACCTCTGCCTCCTTTCATGTCACACGCAGCAAAGTCTTTGTGGTTTTTTAAAGGTATACGCGTATAAATAATCCTCACACAAATTTGTCTTGCTCGTCTTTCCCAACATCACTTAATTGAAAACTGAAGCAAAATGAGTCAGCCCCCCAAACACTCAGAACTGCCAGGACCTATGCAGTGCCCACCAGGCTTGAAGGGTCCAGGTGCCACCTTTGGATTTTGGGGCTTAAATCAATAGTAATAAGTGTGAAGAAGAGCCACATCATTAAAGCTCTATTTTTATATAACCATTTTACACTCAATTCCAAATAATTGTCCTTTGGAGCCCTTCCACCTGTTTTGCAGTGTTAGAGGAAATATCAATTAACTGACAGAATTAAGCAGAAAGGCTGGCATGTTAGAGAGAAAGATAAGTTAGGAGAGCTCCTTCACAAATCTTAAAAAAGACAACAGAGAACGCAGAATTATTTGTCTGACTTCTTCATTGGAGAGAACAACATTTCAACAGCTTGGAACAAAATCTGTTTGTCTGGCTTCTTTACACAAAAAGTATTATTAATTTCTTTACTCACAAAGCATTTCAGAACACTCAAAAATTTTATAAATCATGAAATGTGACTTGTGTACTTCAAAGAGTACTTCACACAGTACTTGTGTACTTCATATTATCCAAGATGAACAAACTGTGCTCGTGTGCACACTTTTCTATACAAATAAATACATCTGCAGTACCATACACTTAAACTTGCCCAGTAGTGCTTTTCTTAGTTGCCTTCCATGAAACAATACAAGAAACCCATGGTCTGCCACAGCACAAGATTTACTGTAAGCTGAAACCACTGCTTTGGACCAAAATTTTAGTGGAAAACAAGACTTCTTTATTTCAGTGCTCATTTTAAAGACATAAAAATTCATGCCAATGATATGGAAGCAGTTTGCTGGAGCATTGGAAAAGTCTCTTCTAATTCCTGACTTTTGAAGTCTCACTGGAGTTAAGATATCCCGACAGCCATGTATGTATGTCTATTTGTCTGTCCTTGAGACAGGACAGAGCTTCTTCTTGACTTTCACCTTGATAATGGAAGTCAAGATGCAGTTCCTAGCAGACTGCAAGGACATGATGACTCTCTCTCCTTTGATCAGGTACAGTAGTCCAGCTAAAATTTTGGGCTCACAGTCTTCAGGAAAGCTGTCACTCACATTGTTTGTTGGCTAAAGTAAATCTCTGGCTCATGTGTGACTTGATTGTACAGTTGAACAGCTTGGAAAATGTTCCTCAAGCTCCTGAAACAATGCTAATTTCTATTTTTTTTTTCTTGTATCTGTAACAGATATTTTAAGTGAACCTCTTTTGTTTTCATTTTCTTTCAGGCCTTTTTGTCTTTTTCCTCATTTCATATTTAATTTTCATTAAAAAGTAATAAATCAGAACTTCTGAGCTTTATTAAGCAAGTGAGATTTAAATAACTAATTTATTTGCTGTTTGTTAGAAATTGTCTGTTTAATGAATATATTAAACAATAAATTGGCAATTTAGGAGTATTTAGAAGAATTTCAGCTAAATAAAAAAAGCCTCAACGAGCATTTTTTTGGTTAAAAAAGTCATCAGACTTTACACAGCACTAAAGATGATCATGTGCATATTTATGAGAAAAGGCAAAAATTTCTCTTGACTTTTGCAGCCCTTGGATTGGTAGGAGAGTTTCAGAGTTGCCTGTAATGGCAATATGAAGATAAGAATAGTGGGAAATGCTGGGATAGTGGGAAATGCTGGAAAGCATAGAAACCTCAGCAATGAAGAAAAAAAGTTTCTGGCAAATGTTAAAACTCTTTTTTTTTTTTTTTTTTTTTTAATAGATGAGTCTGGTATTAGGTCACCAGTTTGACATGTATTGGGTGTTACTTACTTCATCTAGATTTATAACTCCTTGCAATTTTTTTGGTTGTGTCCAAAGTTCTGTCCCAAAATATCCAAAGCTAAGGACCTAAAATTAGAGACTGCCTTTGAAACTGCTGATCTCTGCTTATTTTTCCTCTGTGAACATACAGCAGTAGAATACGCCCAAAGACAATAAGTAAAGAAAATGAATTTTGCTTTGAGGGCTGGTGGTAGAAAGCATTAGAAGAAGGCTATTAGCAACTTCCCAAAAACTTCAGTAGTGGTGCCTTTTCCATTTTTGCTCAGGGATGTATCTGTAATTTGCATCCACCTCTCCTGGTAAGTATAAAAAGAAATAGTCATTAAAAAAAAAAAAAAGAGAGAGAGAGAGAAAACAAGGATGACTAAGGTGAACATAGAACAAAGAAGGTTTCATTTCTGGCCTAGGGAGCTTGGAAAGTGAGAAGAAGCGCTGTGTTTTACAGCTCTCCCAGCTCATGCAGAGCTTGTAACAGAGCGTGTGATATGGTCTGGGAGCAGCACTGCTGTCACTGAGGAGCTGCTCCAGCAGCCTTCTGCTGCCTGAAGCCTCACAGCCATGATCACGGAAACCCAGCGGGTGAAGAGAGGGTCCTGCTGCTGGACCCATCAGGCACCGCAAACGCCAGATATTTCTGGCTTATTTCCACACAGTAAGGATGAAGGGAGAAGCACTCCCACACCATGGCATGGTGAAAGTCATTGCTTTTGCTTATTTTAACAGTATGGGAAACAGGACTGGGGGTGTTCTGGCATAAAAAGGAATTTATTTTTTTTTTTAAGCCTTCAGTTTTGAAAGCATTCAGGATTAGGGCTTGAAAAACATATTTCAGTACCCATAACATACCACTGATTTATCTGGCAACAGCTAAGCTCGCAGAGGGAAACTAAGCTTATTTGAAGTAATGTGGTCGTAAATAACACTGGGGGAAAACAGTTCACAAGTTTGTGTAACTCCCAGCATACACTTTACTGGAAGGCTGACACCGAGAGGGTTTTCATTTCAGCAGCATGAAGACAACCCTACGAGGTAAGCACTTCCTGCTCTGCCTGCACGGGTTTGCAGGAGAAGCCAGCTTGCTTCCATTAGTTATATCAAAGTGAGGAAACCAATCAACCTGGAATTTGCACCATGAAAAGTGGCTACAAGCCAAGTAGGTTGCCATCGGCTTTCAGGTGATCAGAGGTGAAATTATGGCCCCTCTAAAGTTAACAGTTCATTTAGCATGGATCAGAGAAGAGCTTGAACCAATATTTCAGTTCAGTCTTATCAGGAATTTTGGGCTGGTTTTAGAGTTTAACTTATTGTTGACTATAGTACAGTATTCATGGTTGATCTTAAAGCCTTCACCAATAATGAGTGCAGTAATGAAAATACAAATCAATTAGGCTTCTGGGTGACATAGAACCTAACATTGCCCTGTGACAGATATGAGATTATAACACTTTGTATTTAATACAAGTGAGTGTTTAGTTTTTGCTAATGAAAAACATTTATGGTCGTGTAGTTTTCAAATCTGGCAGTTAAAAATATAGCTAGACAAGAGTAAGTCATGTGTTACCTTCAAGCATTCTTTCAGGATATAAAGTTGGGCTGGGTTTTTTGAGATACAGGAAAGGTTAACAACATTTGACAGAATTGTTACTGCTGTTACTATGAAACACAAATGAAACTTAACTTAATCAGATAATACTTTGCTGCTTGTGCTGAAGAAATGACCAAGAAATACAATCATAGAGTTCATAAATGGGTACAGGTCCTGTACATGGGATATCTCAGGAATAAAAACAAGGGGAATTAAAAAATCACGAGAACAGCTCCATTCCAACAAAAAAGAGCCAACACTTACTATCATGCATCTTATTTTTTTTCTATAGCAGAAAAATCAGTTTTCCTGAGCTTTTATTTAAATGTTCTTTGGTTACACAAGGACTGAACTACATTTGCATTCCAGTGTGCTCTTTTGGCCCAGCATCAGGGATGTAAATGGGGAGCTTTTAAAAAAATACAGAATAATTTAATTTGGAAAAGACCTCCAAAATCATCAAGGCCAAACTTTGACTGATCATCACCTTGTCAGCTAAACCCTAGCACTATGTCCCATAGCCAGTCATTTCTTAAACACTTGCAGGGATGGTGCCTCTACCACCTCACAGTCCATTCCAATGCTTGACAACCCCTTCAATTAAAAGAAGTTTCTCCTGATGCCCAAAGTGAACCTCTTCTGCTGCAGCTTGATGCTACATCCTCTTGTCCTGTCGTTGGCTCCCTGGGAGAAGAGGCTGACACCCACCTTGCTACAACTTCCTGTCAGACAGCTGGAGAGACTGATAAAGTCACTCCTGAGCCTCCACTTGTCTCACGTGATTTGCTTTCTGTAGACTCCGCACCAGCTTTGTTGCCCTTCTCTGGACATGCTCCAGCACCTCAATGTTCTTCTTGTAGTGCAGGGCCCAGAACTGGACACAATACTCAAGGTGGGGCCTCACCAGTGGTGAGTACAGAGGGAAAATCACTTCTATACAAGCCAGGACAACTGGGCACTCTGCTGGCTCATGTTCAGCTGGCTGTTGACCAGCAACCCCAGTTCCTTTTCTGCTGGGCAGCTTTCCAGGCACTCCTCTCCACGTTTGTAGTGCTGCATGGGTTTTGGTTGGGAACCAGCACTTCAAGTTATTGAGCCTCAGCCCACTGATCCAGTCTGTTTAGATCCCTCTGCAGACCCCTCCTACCTTCCAGTACTCAACACTCCTGCCCAACTTAGTGTTATCTGTGAACTTACTGAGGGTGTACCTTGTCCAGACCATCAAGAGAGATATTAAACAGACTGGCCTCAATACTGGGCCTTAGGGAGCCCCATCACTGCTGAGCAAGAGATTCCTCTTGTGCAAGGTGACCACCAGCAGAAAAAGACAGCTCACTCCTCCTCCATTCACCACTGTCCCGAGTCTGCCTGCTAGAACACTGCAAGGACTTTGGAGCAGCATTTGGCCTTTCTCTCTATCCATAGTTGCCCAATATACCCAAATCCTTCCACAACATAGTTGATGATTAGTAGCCAAGGCAGCCCTTTGTTACACTGGAGGTTGATTAGCCTCCTTGTCTTCCCAATAACCACTGCTGAGGATTGGGGGCAACTTATTTTTCCTCCATGGTAGTCTCATAAATTTAAGGTTAAATATTTTGTCTTATTCTCTTGGAGAGATATTTTTGTGATGAAAACCAGCCTGAAGTAATAGGCTGTAATTCCATCTGTATATGGATTTCAAAGTAAAAAAAAATCTGTCAAATTAAAAAATATATTTCATTACCTGAAACGTTTTTCCTGTAATGGAAATTATTATTTTAAACAGGTTAAAATTGTAGATTTCAAGTTAAGAAATATATATTACTTTTTCACTTTTTGGCAAGTAAAGGATTTGATCAGGAGCTTAGGTCTCGCACAAGCCAAAACGAGCCAGTTCTCTTTGAAAGTCTATGGCACCAACTCGTTTCATATACCTGAGTTCACATCCTCCTTTCTGTTACAGAAACTCTTGAGCAAGTATGGAGTACAGAAACCTGTCATGCATCTTTCAATTTCAAACACAGCAGCCAAAGTATTAGCAACAAGAATTTTAATATTTTTTTCTTTTTAACACAAGGAATTCTTTGGGTGCCAGTGCCAAGACAAACCTTTTCTCTCAAGCTTGAAACACTTGGATGTAAAATGATCATGTGGAAAGAGATATTTACGTTTATATAGTGTACAAAATACTCAAAATATTAACTGTGATTAGCATGGGTCCTCTAAAAAGACCTAGAATAAATGAGAATTGAAAATTCCCTTTAGCCTACTAAAATAAATTATGTGGATTTATTAAGCAGATCATAAAACCAAGGCTGGCACCATAAAAATATATATATATATATATATATATATATATATATATAATGGTGTACAGTAAGGCTACAGGATAGATAAGAAAGGGAAAGTTGGGGCATAATTTAGTGAGTACTTTAAAATAGATGTTTTATGTCAGAAAGGGAAACCCAAGTTTAATTCTGGCAAAATAAACAGACATATAGACATATTGGATATTTGGTACTGGAAAAAACACCTAACACCAAGGGTTTAAGAGTCAGAGGGAAAAAAATTAGTGCTCAGTTCTAGGTATGGAAAAGCTAGCTAAACTCTAGCTAGGAAAAGCCCAGCTAAACTTTTACAGAAGTAATGGCAACTTTGTACCTCAGGTGATGCCTCCATCCTTCCTTGGCAATGGCATAACTGATCTTGATCAGTATGGTGTGGTAACTAGAACACAGGTCAGAATTAACTGGTCTTGGACTCTAGCCCAGAATTGCAACTCTCTACATTCCTGCTTTGCTTTGCCTGTACCCAAGTGGAGTGATACCAACCTGCTGCAGGAAAGGCATCAGAATCTGCTGATTGAAAGTACCACCTAGAGAGATGGTGTCAGCACTGCCTACAAAACAGAGCACTTGGGAAGACACCTTGATTTGTAGACTCTCTCTGAGCTTTCACAAAAAAAAAAAAAATAGAGCCTATTTTTTAACCTGGCTTTTCTACCCACCAACATCTAATGACACAATCATATTCAATTAAGTCAGTTTTCAGAGTGGTTTTAAAATATTTTTGCTAGCAAAGCAACCAATACTTGAACCCTTTTATTTCCTCAGTTCAGTTTCAAATGCTTGCATGCTCTTTGCATTGATGTGTTCCTGGGGATTGGGAAGAGCACTTCTGTGTTTAACATGCACTCATGTTTCCAGCAAAAGAAAGACTGCATGAAATCTGTCACTTAATATCTGAAACCTGCATGGTTTCCTTTACTTCAGTTTGACAGGGGAGATTATGTCCACAAATAAACATTCCCAATAGTATATTTAGGCTCTTACCACTTGGCATCTGTCAAACAACTTGCCATCAGCTTTCTAAAATTGACAGTTTCAGTAGATTTCTGCTAAATATTGAAAAATAGTTTTGCTGACCTCTTCTTTGTTGAAGATTCAGACACCAGCTGAGGCAGCTGTCCAGCCTGCAGAATGATATAAGAGAAGAGGAATTAACCCAACAGCAATTGGATTTGGAAATGTCTTTAGAGAAACTACTGACTGCTGCAGAAAAAGGAGTATTACTTAGTTCTGCTGTCACTAAAATGGATGACATCTGTTAATCCACAATGACGGATCTTTCTCCGATGTGTGACCTGAGCACTGGAGAGCTGAATGGGTGCAGACCAGCCACCAGCACAACACAATGGTCACTGTCACTTTGCTGGTCTCCTCCACTGAAAACTGAGTATATACAGTTTTGAATAACATTTTAACCTTGTTATTTCTTATCTATTTCTGGACCTTGCTCTTTTGCCTTAAAATTTGTGTCTGTTGTGCTTTCCATGGTGGTGATGGTGGAATGACAGGAAGAGCATGCACTTGTCCCACCAATGGAGGTGTAGATGGTAGCGATGGTGGGACTGGAGGTGCAGTCGCTTAGCAGAGAGTGGGATCTTAAATGTACCCATGTAGCTTATCCTGTTCTGTTAACACAAATGTGCATTCTTAAAGATGCACCATGTTGTAATCCAGAGAACAAACTGTCATGGAAATGAGAGGGCTTTAATGGAAAATCAAGAACCAAAAAGAATCAACTTTTGAGTCCATCTGAGCCACGTAAGGGAGAGAGATGCATGGGCTACAGAGGTAGAGAAGGAAAGTTGTGCTTTAGAGAAAGAGAGGAAGTGAAAACCATCTTTTCTTTTTCCTGTCTTTTTTCAATAAAAGAATTTTCAGTTTATTCACGCACTGCCTAAGTCATCTGAATGCTATCTCATGTCATCACCGGCAGCCTACAGTCCTTGACATCTGTAACTCACTTTGGTTCTCATTTTACTTCAGGGTTTTGTTTTTTTAAAAATAATTTTAAAGAAAAGCAGTTTCTGCTGTGAAATGCCAGTTCTTTTTCAGAGCACACGAATGTTGACGTAAAGCTGAAACATGGTTGGTCACATTCAGCCCCAGACCCAGAGGAGTTAATAAACAGTGATCATTCGGCACTGTTCATCCTGTGGTGTGTCACTGTTATACATTTTTTAAGCCACTATTTAGATGGATCTTTGCTAACACATAGTTGGTGAACTTAGCCCAGCTATCCACAGGAAACATTCCATGCACTGTCTAGCAAAGAAGGGGGTCATTTCATCAGTTAACCATATTCCTGAACTTAGTTCTTGATATCTTAAAATAACCTCCCCTCAAAGCCATAAATCAGGGGGGAAGGATTGTAACAAACTTTTGCAGCCAAACTCAGAGTGAGTTATATTAATAAGCTGTTTATAACCTGGTCACATCATCTTTGTTGACTCATACAACTGACACCAGAAGCTGCAGTTCCTTGCTAGGCTCTTCACCTTGGTCCTTCAATGTGCCTGTTTATTAACAGGTAGTGTGGACATGAAACCTACTTATCACCATCTGTCTCTAGCAAAGAAGAGGCATGTCTGACCAAAGCACTGGTACTTTGAATCTCCTGGGGGGGAAGGAAGGGACATGAGCGGCATAACAGAGCTGATGAAACTTTGAGGACACTGGTGCAGGCTTTTCCTGTGAAAGGAAAGACTTCATAGCTGGCTCTGCATATGGAACCCAGATTTTACAAAAGCTGGGTTCTCTTCTTAAGAAGAAAGACAGAAAACAGATTTACTATCTGTTCAGCAGATTTGATATTAATGTGCCCCACTGATACCAAATAGCTTAAGATGTGTCTAGGTGAGGTCTTTTTTGAAGGCTCACAGTGAAGCTCCTAACAAGCTTGTTTAGTCACCCATATGCTAAGAACTGGAAAAGGTATAAACAATTATATATTAAATAGTAGCACATGCAAAACAACTAAAGTTAATTTTTCCTCCTCTGGTATCATTTGAAATGAATTTTTTTTGTTTGGTTGGTTTAGGTTTTGTTGGTTGGTTTGCTTATATTAACAGGGAGCTTATAACAAATGAAACCTGTGTAATCCAAGCAAGGAAGAACATGTCAGAGCTCACAGAACTCCATGTGTTGAGAAACCAGACCAGTTGCTGAGGCTCAAGGAACAAGACTGCTGGTACATCTATCCCCTGCTCAGTTTGCTGGGAACAAGGCTATTCCTCTGTGATGCAGTGGAGCAGCAGTATGTGCAAATTTAGGTACAGTTTCTCCATTGCATGTATTAAAGGGGACATAAAGAAATACTTTTATTAGCAGTAGATATTAGTAGAATCTATGAAGGTTGGTCACCCATGAATTCACGTCTTGTGATAAAGTTCGCTATGTCAGTAATTTTCTAATAAGAGAATCAAGCCATGCTGTAATTCTTCCATGAGTGGAAGTATGAAGATAATTCTGGCCTCATATATTAGTCTGCCTATAGTCACAAAACAAGTAGACATTGAAATTCATTGACATCGGAATTAATTGGCATCCTGTCCTTGTTTCCAAATTAAATTGAAACTACCTAAGCAGTTCAGAAATTTTGCTAGAGAAGGGGTGGGATAGGCAGAGAAGTTTCAGCCTTGTTCCCTTAAGGAGAACGGTTTTGAGAAACAGGCAACAAATATAGTTCCCTCATGGTAATATCACAACAATGAACCATATCTGTTTAGTGTTACATAAACAAAGACAGTGCTTTGGGGTCAAAAACTCTGTGAGACACATTAAGACATCTTGAAAACTGTCTGTGTGTTCAATCTTGAAGATGAAGATCCTGCAGATGAATCATTAGATTAAACCTCCCTCAATTAAAAGAGTGACAGTAAATTGCACAGCATCCACGCCAGGTGAGTATAAGAAGCAACAGAAGCAAAAGACCCATCAGACATGCCAAGGGGAAAAATCCTGACTGTTACTTCCCTATTTTTTCATATCCTACACTTCTGGGAAGCAGATCAGGCAGTGTAAACACACAATACTTCAGAAACTTTCCCTGCTTTTGCAGCTTGACCCGCATCTGGTTAAAAAAAAAAAAAAAAAAAAAAAAAAAGGATAACAAAAAACAGTATATGGAGGAATATTTTGCCCTTGGCAGTAGTGAAGAAACTCGTATAAATTATTTAATATGTCGGCAGATTGTTAGCAGCAGACGTGACCCCAGTTGGGTGGGTACTGCATCTATGCAGAAGTATAGTGGTATGGAGAGGAACATAACGAGAACCAGGCTGAGCTGCTGCATGGCTCACATGGAGAAGAGCTTTCTTTGCAGTCACTGTGATGTGTCAAGGAAGTGGAGCCTTTTGTGAGTCAGCAGCAGCAGAATTGCTAACGTTCCCTCAGAGGGACACTGCTGAAATGGCTAACAGACCTGAACCAGAGCTGTAAAGGATGAAAAAGGCACTATTATATCATCTGAAACCTTCCCATGTGAGCGATGGGAAGCCTTTACTCACTCTCTGGTTTTAAATGGAGCTTTAGAGTATTTCGAAATAAAACCTGCTGGTTTTTTTCCTCCTCACAGAAGTCCTCAGAGCTTTGCAGAACAGCACATGCAATAGTACACTAAGTAAGGAGAGTGAGCAGATAAGCAAAGACTGCTTTGGACAACTATCCTGTTAATTATCCCGTTAACTTGCAGGGCTGGGGGAACTGCAGATAAAACCCCAGGGAACTAGTTACCAGTTCATCATATGACAGACATCTTTGATATATAACACACCACTGTCCTGCTGTTCTTTCTCTTCCCCCTCAGTACTTGTCCATGGCAAAATATATGAAACACTTGACAATATGGCCATTTCTCTACATTTGTGCTCTAATGGCAGTGGGTTTTGGCAAAGATCTTTACTGCTGGTTCATTAGTGACCCCCATGCTCAGTGCTGTGCAGCTGATTGAATCGCTGAAGTACCAGCTACTAGAAGCAGCATGAAGGAAAGATGATCAGAGGGATAAGTTCAACAGACATTGGGCCCTGACAATATTTTTTTCCACATTTCAGTCAATGTTTCATCAAGCACAAGAAGGCAACAGTGCCCCATATGAAATTGTAAAATTTCAGGGCAGAGTACACACAATTCTTCTTTTAATGATCCAGTAAATCATACTCACAGAGAGACAGGATATATCTATATTAGCCAGTTCATACCACTGAACTCTGCCGGAAGCAAAAGTCAGCTTTATGGTTGAGCTAACTTCTTAGATAAGTATTAGGCAAGTATTCATATGAGATGGGCAGTGGGGTAAATACTATTTATGAGCCACAGATATTTTTATGAGGAAAGATCACGAAACACTTATCTTCTTACTACTTGCACAAACACTTTTTAAATCCAGTGAGATTCTTCCTTATGTGTGAGTGTAGCATAAATATGTATCACTAAGACTAGCTAAAACAAATTCTGGTGTTTTGTTGAGTATATGTGAATACTGAAGAATACTGTCCCCCCCTAGAAAGCAGCAATGCACAAACAGGAAGGAATGCTCAGGAAACCCATGAGAGCAGGACTTTTTGTTTCCACCACCCACAGACTACAGTGAAATTCAGCTGAGTTGGAACCACACAGGTGGCCATCAAGACTTGCAGAAAACTCTGTCTGTCAATATTCTTCTCTTTCTGGGGAGCTGGAAAGGGATCTGTGGGGAAATAGGGTTTGGTTTTTTTTTTGTTTGTTTGTTTTGTAAAAGCACCTGCTCATCCTCTCCAGGTAAGCTGTAAAAGCCAGAGGACAAAGCTGGCAGCCTGTATGAACACATCATGCCAAGGACAAGGGAAGATAACAAAAAGGGTCGCTAACAAAACAGCTTAGTATTCCCACAGCACTGTTCAGAGAAAGTGTGCCACCAAGTGTCTATTCAAATACAAGCTACTAAAAAAAACAAGTATCTGATTTCAGTTAATTAATACATGGAGCATCTGCATGAACGAAGCAGAGAGCACTTTTTGAATATTGGGGAGATGCAGTTTCACTGTCAGGCATGTGGCACTGAGCCAGTGCATGGGAGGAATCAACATGCATGCACACTAGTACACGAGGAAACAAAGAACTGAATTACAGACTTTCAGGTCCTGGACATTTCTGCTAAGACACAGGGTGCTCCTCATGACCCCACACCCTAGCTCAAGCTAGGGTTGCCCATGTTTCTGCATTAGTAACAATAATGATCAAAAGGCTTTCTATCACACTTTCCAGTAGGACAGATCAAGTTCTTTGCAAATGTGTACTATCATGATAGATAGGACAGGAAGAACTACATAAACTGTTCCAGCTTTGTCCCCTGAAGTACCAGAAGGTAAATGGCATGGTAGGAAGCGCATACATGTCTCCCAAGACTCAGTTCTGCGCTATATGAAATAAAAAACATCTGTGTTCCTTTTTAAGTGTATAAACAAAGGGGCAACCTGGATACAGATGCCTGGACTGGTACTGGTGTTCTCCTGCCATGCCAGGAGTCCAAACCTGGACATGCAGCCGTCATCTCCTGTCAGAAATAGGCAGGTTTATGTACCTTGTGGGAGCAAAGCTTCCCTAATGGCTGTTTGACAGCCCTTACAGAAGGAGCAGAGAGTTTGTCTGAAAGAATAGGTGTAGCAGTGAAACTGAGGCATAAAGCACTTAGGAGAAGTGGGAGAGAGAGAGAAGCAAGCTCAGTCTAGACTATGGTCTGTAGGGAAACCACTACTGAAGGACTTGTTGCGACATGTCACCATCATAAAAATGCAGCAGATTCCCTGACTAAATTGTGGCTATGGTGGACGTGTGTTTCTTCTTTTCTTACTATGTACATGTAGCACCTTTGCTGAAGTTTCTTTACCTCGATAAAAAAGTTCTATATTTCCAAGCAGCTTATTCCTTTTTCCTTTCAGAAATAAGCCACAGCACTATAAAACATACCTTATGTTCAAGAACAAAATGAAAATTCAGAATTGCTAGCATGCCACATACATTCTGCAGCCCACATCAGAAAAGTTTCAGGACATGGTAAAAGCAGTTTTATTTCATCTCATTTGCTTCACTTACAAAGTAAATTCAACAGAATCACAACAGAACGTCTTTTAAACTCTGAGTTAGGAATTTGACTCAGGAGTTTAAATAACTAATCAGAAAATATACACTTTTAGTTAATTTGCTTGTTCCTTTTCTTTGTTTCTTTGTCTAGACTAGCTGTTGGTCTGCATGAGCTTTCGTTATCACCTTCATCACAGAGCAAATGCAACAGGATCTTAATTTCAAGCTGTTAGCTACTATCAAAGTCCTACAGCAAAATTAGAAGTAATCAAAGTTTTATGTCATACTTATTTTGTCTTTCATATTGTAGGGGATCAAGGCATGTTTGGTTCATAAAGGGGAAAAAAAAATAGAAGGCAGACACATGGAGTCTCTCGACCAGCACAATTCTCTGAGATTAGGAGACTGTCATTCAGCTTTCATCTCTAATTTTTCCCCTTGCTCATTTTTCCATCTAAACAAGAAGTGTTATTAAATCAAGAAGATTAGCAACATGATCAACTCTTTTTCTTTTTTCCTCTGTATTTTGCAAGGAAGGAAACATCCTGCAATCACTTACAAAGCACATGGTCATAAGCACGCTGCAACTAGGGATACGGGTGTGCAAGCTGATCCTGCAGCTAAGCCTCCTGTTGCTTAAACAAGCAGGGCTACCTGTTCTCAACCTAATTTCAGTATTATGTTAGGGAGAGAAGTCTCTTTGTATCAGATCTGACAGGCATGTGTTCCTGAGGAAGTGGAGGGGAAGCCCTCCGTTCATATGACTAATTAGACAGGCTTCACGCTGGGTTGCTCTTTTTTGATGCTGATCCCTGTACTAATTGTCAGTTTGTTCCTTGGGAAGGCAAGGTTGAGTTCAAATGCTGCAGTGCCTTGTTCCCCCTTAGCTTTCCTGACCTTAAACTGATGTGAATTGACAAGGAACAGACTGGGGGAGAGAGAGCACGGTCCTTTCCACTTGTGGAGAGTGCGTTTGGAGCCACATGGAAAAAAAACAGAAACGGGATGACAATTAACAGGGAGCACGTAGATGAAACAGCCCGTTGTACCTGCGAAGCAAGAGCACCAAGAGTTTAAGGAGAAAAAGGCAGCAGGATCAAATCATGATCACTGTCATTTCTAGCTGAGATTCTCCAGCTCCCTTAGGAAAGTGTAGACGGTTTAACTTTTAACCAGATCTCCAATCAGATTTTTTGCTCTGCTTTTATTCTGGTTAGATCTGCAACAGTTTAAAACCAAGCTACCACAGCTGAGCCAGACTCACTTCCCAAGAGCTNGGGGGGGAAGGAAAGGGGAGCATTTAATCAAATCTGACATTCAGGAGCTCAATTCTGCAAGGTACTGAGCTCATTGACCTCAGTCCAGCAAAACAATATACATAGGACTTCAAAGGGGATACTCACATGCTTAAAGTTAAGCAGATGTCTAAGTGGTGTATTGGATTTGGGCCAGGGAAAGCAGGGCCTTCCAAAAAGCTCAGGCGCTCCAGTGCGCTCAGGTCTGCAAACCACCACCTTTATCGGCTCAGCTCTCCGTGTAACTCCAGAGCAGGTGTTACAATTATAGCAGAGGCTGAGATGAAAGGGGCCCAAGGGCTTGGCTGCAAAGACAGGAAAAGCTGGCAGTTTTCTGGGCACTAGTTCCTACTCCTTTCTTTGCAAAATAACTGCTCTATTATGCTATTTCTGATTTAGGATGAAATGAGGCAGACAAATGCTCCATGCCCCATTAAAGTTCTAAAATTCTAATTTCCAATCGAGGCACGACAACTCTGCAAGAGAGGAAAGAAAGATTTCAATTTTGTTGGTTGGGTTTTTCCCCTGCTCTTTTTGATGTTTTTAATTTTAGTAAAATGGTTCAGGAGTGGAAAGGCACAGCTTTCTGGTTTTGAGGGACGACTGCTTGGAAATCACTGTCTGTCTATGAGCCTCTTCAGAGCCTGACTTGAAAAAGTGGGCATGGTGCAACTTTAACAGACTTCCTACCCCACTGAGCATAGAAATCCAAGGGAAACAGGAGTTTTCAGCTATGTGAGGACTCTCTTGGTCTGATTTCAGATATGATGTTCTCAGGAGGACTTCAACATATCTTGGAGGTAAGGAGTAAACAAGACTCTATTCCATGACATTAACAGCAAGAAGAAAAGAAACCTCAGGAAGTGACCTCTACCAGAAATCTGTTTGAAGTCTATTGGATAAAGTAGTGATTATGAACTGCTCTGCTCATTTCTTCCAATATCCTTCAACTAAATGTGTTCTTCACAAGTACATATACACACACCTGTGTATCTTCCAGTTCTTAATCTTCTGCTCAGTAGAATGTAGACAACAAGAAAGCCCATTTTTAGACACAGTGGTTCCTGTCCACCTTAGTTGCATGGAAGCATAAGCTAGTGTGAGAGATACAGATAGAATGTTTCAACCTCCAAATAAATTAATTCTTCAGAAGTTCAACTGGCTGGACAAGAACTATGCGGTTATCAAAGATCTATGAAATTCCAGCCTTTGAAATGTCTTTGAGATATGCTAAGAACACGCATTAATCCGTACAGAATATGAAACATCGGCTTTCTCCTAAAAGTCACCGCTAAGTTACAAGGGCTTTACACAGCACTCAAAATGTGATTTTCAAATTTTCTTTCAAGAACTGACATTAAAAGAAAGTTTCTGCTTAGATTATGATTCCCTTGTCAGAGAAACTGTCAAGTGAGCAACAGCACTCCACAAACAGGTGGGAGAAGCCAGCAAAAGGAAAGGAGAGTCCAGAGAAGCAAAGCACTGTCATAGATCAAGCCCAATATTAAATTTCTGACATAGATAGGAGCTAATGTATATTTTTTTAAAAACCCCAACAATCAATTAATACCCTCCCATACACCTTTCTTAATATTTCTTTAGATCAATTGAAAAGAATTTTGCACTGCTGTTTTAATAGCCTACCAGTATAGATAAGTCTACTCTGTGTAGACTTCGAGAAAAAGTCACCTCAGTCTTTCAATTTCTGAAGGCTCAAGGTAAAAGGAGACTTTTTCAAACCTGTTACAAGCATATCTATTAAGGGCTGCCATATAACAGACTGTGCAGTCTTTCTCCTGCTACTTTCTGTCTCCACTGTGGATGATTGTCTGCTCTGGAATAAAAAGAATAGAGCAGGTGAAAACGTACCTCAGGCATCTTTCACTCATGACATGGGAAGTAGCAATACAGTCTTGGTTTCATACTTTGAAAGAACAGGTTCTCTATTTTAGCACTTTAGCAGCAAAACAGCTTCCCTGTCAGTGAGTACATCTGCAGTAGGCCCTATTTTCATTTAAATGATGGTTTTTCAACATTCTTTGGTTTAGACTTTGTCTATATATGGGAAGACTATCTCCTCAACACCTTTCTCCACATTCACATCAGCACAGACTTGCAGGAAAATTTCCTGCAGAACTTTGTCAATAGGTGTATTAGCAATACAGGTCAAAAGACTATTTAGAAAAACAAGGCTTGCAAAAGAGAAGTCACAAAGTGTCATACCTAGTGTACCTATTCTCTCTGAGTACAAAGTCTTTAAAAACCTAAGCAATGAGCTCCCCTGTTCATCCATTACATCTGTCTCTACATGTCCTTATTAATTGCTTTCTAAGAGGGAACTTGAAGAATGTTAGAAGGCACTGTCCTACATTAAGTTTGCATTCAGATCAAAGTCTTTATTCCAAATCCTGTCATAGGTAGCCATTACAAAGCCTTGGGTCAGGTGTTATGTTTTGGCCCTTCAACATTTCCTTTCGACTTTCAACTTTTTCTTTCAAAAAAAAAGAATTCTCTTAGGTTTCTGATGCAGTCAGAGGAGTCACCAGTAGTCTCCTTCCCATCTCTGAAAGAACTGATTACTTGCATCCTAATCCTGCATGTTTGGATAATGTTCCAACAACATCAATTGAGTAATACAGATAACTTGGGCATAGCCACAACTCTAAAATCTCCTGTTGCATCAGGTCATCAGAAACACAAATGCAAAAAGACAGAGATGCTGTCCTCCTGTCCTAGAGTCCCTACATCTGTAATGAAAACTCTCCACGTACCAGAGTTCCAGCTAACAGCTGTAACAAAAACACCAGAGTACAGATGGCACAGTATTCCCCCACCACCACTACCCTCTTCTCTTTTACGTATAGAAAATTAAATAAGGGAAAGGGACATAAAGCAAAACAGTAACACAGGTCCCATGATTAGGGCCACTTCAGAGCACAACCAACAGCCAAGGTTTCCTAGAGATTGCTGTGGAAGGAATCTATTTCAGCACCATGCCTGTGCCATGTAGACCATCTAAACCACAAAAGAACAGCAGGGTATCTTTTCTGCAGTTCAAGGTCACTTGTAAGTGTCTATTGAAATGAGTCTCATGAAAACAGCACCCTTGATATTGCAGAGGTCACCACCCCAGTGCCTGGTTTGTCGACATAACAGTGATTATTCCACAGTAACAAGCTTAGCTGCAACAATGGGGAGCCAGTATTGGGGTGGTAGAGTTTCCAACCTGCAATTTTCAACCTCAGCCTCCCCATTCAGAGTGGAAATCAGAGTGTGTGTGGCATGCCCTCTGACTGATGTACAAGGTCACTGAAAGTAAAAGTGTAGCACTTGCTGAAATAAAAGTTTAGACTAAACAGCGAGTGATATTGTCAGGACTTGAGAGTGTGAAGGAAGCTTTCATCAGCAAATAGCATTTTACCAGATGTTCATGAGTATGCACACCCAAACTCACAATCTCCTGTCTCTTAGGAGGAAATTCACACAATTTTCCTTTGTTCATTACAATAGGGTCCTATTTGGACTAGGTTTATAGGAATATTTCAACATCTAATGGCTCCCATTGTAGACAGCTGGGAGTGACTATTTGAAAACCTAGCTCATCAGCTATAATTGCTGTGGGAGACAGAGGAAGAGCCTAGGAAAGCTCACCAAAAGCTGTACTACCAACAGTTTTATTTAAAGACTGACACAATGTGGAATGGATAAGGTGAGGAAAGGGGAGAGTTTGGGGTTGATGGTGGTGAAATGTCATAAGTCTGTTGAGGAAGAAACAGAAAACTGTGGGAACAGTTTGGGAATGGGGAAGGAGCTTGAAGAATGGGAGCAATATGCTGGAAAAGTGTCAAAGAACTTGGAAGCACTGGGGTACTTGAACTCTAGGACAGGAGGATTGAGAAGTAGAAGATTATGTTCCCATCACCCAGCCTCTCATGCTAAGTCAGAAGAAGATGGGATTATCTTTAGCTAGAGATAAGCAGACTCATTAGGAGTCCAGGACACAGAGAACTCAATCTAAATTTTTCTTGCACTGGACAATCAGGATGCTCCCTTTCTAACAAGCTGGAAGTGCCCTAGCCTTTCCAAACTCTCTTGGCCATAGGGTAGGTCTGTCAGAATTTTCTAAGCAGTTTTGGATATCTTTCATTTTATGCTCTGTCTTGTAAAAAAGCTTCTTTCCAATAGGCAAGAAATTCTAACATTATTAATTACCAGTCTGACTGAGATACTGCATTTGTTCCAGTTGTAGCCAAACAACAGCTTGCAAAAGAACACAAAACAAATAACATCCCATTTACTAATACTCCAAGAAAACCAAAGTCACAATGTTCACAAAAAGCACCCCTCACTCCTGCTAATTGCACACTGAAATTTGGGTTGTGAGTAGTTTCTTATATTTAAATCCTTTCAAAGTGGTGTAAAAGCAGTGAATAGACTCTTTGAATACAAATCTTTACAAAATTTTTCTACAGCTTAAAATATTTTTTAATGAAGGGTTCTAATAAAAATGTGACTATTTCATATCAAGGAGCAATTAATTAGTCCTGAACTGGTGATGATTACCATTAAAATAATTTTTCTGGAGTACTTTCAGTTATTATTATAAAACTTATTTAGTTTTATCTTTGTTTCATTTGTTCCCCATCTTTCACTAACACAAACTACGGTGACATTGGAAAAGCCAGTCTCCCACCTCCTGTTATGATATGCTTAAGGCCCCTAAGATCTCCTGAACTTCTGTATGTAGGAAAAGGTGAAGCAGTGCATTAAAGTACAAAGCCACTATTCCATAGGATCCAAGAACAATTTAGGTTAGAAAAGACCTCTGAGGTGCTTGAGTCCAACCATTAGCCTAGCATTACAAAATCAGAGAGGCGTCAATAAATGTTTTCTTTAGTAAAGTAGGAATTTTAAGTAATATTGAAGAGTAGCTGTGCCTAAAAATGGTGGATGTCACACCAAAAACCAGCGAGGTGATGGTCTTTGACTCTCACAAAGCACTTGAAGGTGTAGCTGATGAAATTATCCTGCAGCAATCCTAAGGGAAAGGAAGTACTTTGTCATTCAAATGTTAAAATCAGGGACTTACTGCCACAGAAGGCTGTGAAGGTCAGGGTCATTAAAAAAAAAAAAAAGATTCAGAGAAGAATTAGGCAAACCTGTAGAGGATAAATCCATCTCTCAGTGCATATTCAAGAAATAGTGGTCCTTATATCACTAATGTTCTTAAGCTGGAAAAATATGCCAGAAAATGTATTCCTCTCTATTTGTTCAGCCAGCTTGTGGAAAAAACATCTGAGTATTAGATTTTTTTTGTCTGGTTCACTGTAGCAGCACTTATGGAAATGAGCAATAAAAGTAAAAATCTTTTATACCCCTTGTTCAACAACATATTTTTTCCATTTCTTTATTCCCACCTATCTGTTTTAACATGATACTGTTTTCAGCATGAAAGCCTGTTGGTAGCATTCTCCTGCCCATATCAGTATTCAGTAAATATTTTAAAAACAAGTATAAAAGAGACTGTAAGAAAAAAACCATAATCTTTAAAACTAGGGATATAGTGTAATTCTATGGTATATCAACTCAGTATTCTAGAGCCTGTTTGTTACTAGCTCTTTCAATATTCTATTATAAAAATAATTTAATCCTAATAGTAGTTTTTTTGTTCTAAAATTTTTATACTAAGGTTCAACAACTAAGATAACCAGATGAAACCCCAAGAGTAATCTATTTTTAAAACTATCCTCAGAAGCATTTCTTCCACCCAAAAATATATTCTAAAAAATGTGCAAAAAGGAATATGGAAGATGAGTATGTTGGAGGAGACTAACACCCTGACTAGAGAGCAGAGACACCTCACATAGTGCCTGATTTTATCAGTTTAATACAATAAAAATTCTAATTAATTACTTTTTCAGTTAATGACAATTTTTTTCCTAAACCTCCACTCCACACTCAGTCTCCCATTAGTTAAACAGAACTATGCTAAAACATGCAGCATCAACTTGAGTTTTAAAAGGCATTTCTCAGGAGCACCAGACAGCCTGCTAACCACAGCTGTAGAACCTGTAACATCACTGCTTGCAAGCACCACCACAGGTCAAAAAAGGGACAATTTTAGTAAGGGAGAACCAACATAACACTAACTTGAAAAAAAATGGCCTAGCAAGGAAGGTTCACCTGTGTACAGCTATCCTTGGAGATGCTCTGTGGGTACAGTTCTCAGTTGCATAGAAGGAAGCATGAATGTAGAAGTAGATGACTGCTCACATAATAGTTAGATATTTTATGGAATTTTTAGTGCTACGCTGATACCCCCTTCCCTACTATTTCAGGAATCTCCTCTCCACTCACCACTGCAAGTTCCAGCAAGCAAGTGGTAGCTTTCCATGGTCCTTCTGTCTTCGGCACCATTAACCCTACAGACAACACAGAAATTTTTCAGCCCTAGGACCTCCAGGTGGACAGGGGCAAATCAGTCCACTTGCTTGCTAATCAGGAAATAGGCATATCACAACTTCTCTACTCTTCCCAGCTGGTTGTAGCAAGGCCAACACCAAGGTACCCAAGGGCATCTAGAATTAAACCATAAGCACCTTGAGAGCCCTTAACAAGTTCCTTACCCCAGATATGCTCTCCTATGCAGGGAAGCATGTCTTTGCATGCAGGTGTTGTAGCTGGTAGAGGGATGTTAGGTGCTGATTTTAAGTGCCACGTAGATGCTATTTGGGAGTGCTGGCAGAGAACTTCATCATGTTCACTCATCTAGAGCAGTACTGCAACTCTTCTGTATCTTCATTGGTGATAGAGAAAACAGAACACCTACAACTGGACTACTCAATTAGCCAGCTGTGATTTGTATTAAAACTCCCCAATGGTGGCAATTTTGCCTGCTGGAACCCTTCCCAGTAGTCCCCACATCTTGGTAGAAATGGAGGCTGTGGTTCTCACAGCTTTCCTGGTGTCTCAGGGAGCTGTTGTGAAGCCATCATGTGCAATAACTGTTCTGGGACCTGGGTATTTCTTCTGGTTGACCATGGATCAGCAAATATTAATTTAGTAGCTGGGCCCTCAAGCCTTGTGTTTCAGGAGTTAAACAATCCCAGAGATAAGAAGCTATTTTGTAATCACCTCAAACAATGAGTTTATATAACCCAATATGATACATTACACCTTCTTAGCAACAAGCTCATCATCAGTTCTTCTCACTTCAGTAAATTCAATCTTTTTGAAGGCCTGTCTAGAGCTGGATAAAAGAGGTATTTCTCATTCTTGCTTCTCTATGCTGCTTCAGGGTTTAGTTTGTTTTGGTTTTTTTGGCGTTTTAACAAGAAGCCTCTACAATAGGATCAGTGATTTTTGAAAGAAATAAAACCTGCATAAGACATGAAAAGCTCACAAAACCAAACTGACCAAAGCACTGCATATCAGTATCTGTTACTTTGAAAATACATTTTCAAAACATTACAGTACTTGGTTTTGTTACTCTACCAACTCTAGACCAGCACATAAACCAGCACATTGCTTAATTACAATTTGAGCAGAATTTGAGGTGGGATCAATATGTTAGGAACAACCCTCTTAGTAAGGGACAATATATACTCTTCTCCACCATGGCATAGGTTGCTGTCCATTTTTTTTAAGAGAACCAGTTACTGTTAGAGAAAGAAATAAGAGATTTTAGAGAAAAACAAAATCAAGGCCTTAATGAAGAGATAATGATTTCTTTCTTATGGTAAGCTACTTCTGTTCTCTGAGAGTGGGATCCAAAATCTGCTGAAGGTTATGGAGCCTCCCTATTGATTTAAATGGGCTTTGGATCTTCTCTAATTTCCTCCTCACAGTTTTATCTTATTTGTAAGAGGCCAGATGCTGGGTCCATATCTGCTCAAATCTATATTTTGCTAATGGAGCTCAGGTTTCTGTAGAAAGAAATGTAACCGAGTTCCCTTAATCCCCACTGCTGGGTGGCTCTAAAAGAGAGACTTAGTCCATCATGCAGTGGCAAGATAAGAATCATATTTTAAACTAACCTACTTTAAATGAAATTAAATAGCTGTCAGTGTTAATTGAGGACACTTGTCCCTGGAACCAAAAGGAACCCAAACCAAACCAAAAAAACCCAAACCAAAACCAAACCAAACCAAACCAAGCCAAACCAAACCAAACCAAACCAAACCAAACCAAAAAACCAAAAAACCATGAAAAATGGAAAAATCTGGTGTTATTTCTTCCTTCTAAAAGAGCTGCACTTATATCATGTCTCCAAATGGTGAGCTAGGGGTGACCTCCAGAAAAAACTGAGGAGATATAGGTATTTGTACAAACTGCTTTTAGAAAGAGAGGGAATCTTCTCTAAGTTTCTATATAATTTGTATTTCACTTACCCTTAGATAAAATAATAAATAATGTATACTTGGACCTTTTAATAATAAGTTTTACTTTTTGTGAGTGATGATGTATCTTGCATATGTAATGTTATACCCAAATGAAAAACAATAATTATAAAAATGCCACATAAAAAAGGCACATTAAAAAAACCAAACAAAAAAAACCAAAAACAAAACAAAACAAAACCCCAAACCAAAAAACCCCCCAAACGCTGCAGCTGGGTGCCCTGTGCCACAACTGATCTCACGCACATGACATGGCATTTCACATCCTGGACAATAGTCTGGGCTGAGGCAGGGTCACAGAGCAGGAAAAGGGCTGTTCTGTGGTTTTATCTATAGGTGGTATTATAGACCACTATATTCTTCAATTTCCTTTCTTTAAAACATCATATGCTTAAATAAACAAACAAACAAATAATTAACTAAATAAATAAGAAGCAAATATGGAGAAAAACAAAACAGTTCCATTTTGATGGTAATTTTAAATGTTCCTCAAAATATCTGTTCTTTAAAAAGTCTAACAACCTGTTGTGTTGTTGCCTTTATTTCCAAAGGTTTCTCTCAGTCCACACAGTCCTTTGTCAAGGTTTGATATTCAGTGTCTGAACTGTACTAATTCGACAGTCTTCACAGGATGAGACATTATCCTTTTAGCAGACCAGCAAATATAAATGGGAAAAAATTCAAGTTTTTAGGTTAATTTGTTCAGACAAGCCACACGCTACCACCTCTGCTTATTAAAATAATGAACGTGCAACCATCTCTAGGATTTCCTAAGGAGATTTTCCTTTTAGTCATGTTGAAGTAACTCCTAAATTGCCTCCTTTGAATATATATGCCAATAAAGCTCCATCACTCAAACCTTTGCAGGGAGCTACCCAGAAAAAGCCTAACATGGCAGCAGAGAATTCACTCAGAGAACCACATGAAAGTGTAAAATTTCTTTTGGGACCCATTCTCAGTGTTTCATCAAAGCTGCAGTCCCTAATTGCAGAAATACTAGATGCAAATGGTTTCATCTGCTATCCTTAAGATCATAAAGGTAATTCCCTGCATGATGATTTCCTCTTAGATTGAGCTTATTCCTCTCTGCTTAGCTAGCTGGTGAAATGCATCCCGCTGTACGTGCTGCACTTTGGCTGGCGGGACAAAGCAGGAGGCAGTGGTCCAGGACCTGCCACTCTAGTGCTAGGAAAGTTCAAAACTTTTGTCTATAGCTGTTAATTAAACTAAAACCTTCTCTAGCTGCTAAACCATATCCCTTTACATGTATCAAAACAGATCAAGGGTAAAAGATTAATAAAATGAACAAAACTGAATGGATAAATTGTCTAAGACTAAATAGGGGCATAAATTAATTGGGGTACAAATAAAGCGGAAAGTTCAGTGAAATAGAAAAAAAAACCCCAAACCCTGAATGATCCTACTCCATTATATTTAAAGGAATCAAACCCATTTGGTCCACTGGTACTTTAGGGAACAGGAGAACTGCATTTTGTTTTCACACATGGCATGAAATGCAGAATGCGCTATGTAAAGGATGAATACTCAGAGGGGTTTTTCTTTTTTCAGCATGGTCTCTGCCTCTTTCTCTCTGCTTTTCCCACCTCTTCTTGCCCACCCCCGGTGCTTTTATTCAGAAAAACACAGCATGAATAAATAAGACCACCAGCAAGAAGGTGAAATATAAGCAATCTTGTCATATTTCTTTACTGTGGCCACATATAGAAGCTGATTAAAAACTAATACATGGCACATTAGACTTTACTAACACCCTCCTCCCACTTTAAGTTTTTCCATTTGATTTTTTCATTTCTGGGCTTTTATCACCATAGTGGTTTGATAAAAGTCCATCATAGTTGTGTGACACTGCAAAAAGGATTGTACTCTCAAGAACATTCTCACCATTTATAAAGTATCCAATTTTTCTCTCACTTGTACAGAAGAATACTTGTCCCTTGAGGTGTTTTCAACTCTACTTGAGTGCTGTGGTGTTTACATTTATACATTTATTCCAACTATGTCATTAAGATAATATTTAATGGATGCCATTTCCCCCCACCTGACTGGGGTTAAGGCTAGATAAGTCCTGCAGCCTGAGCACCAGCAACAAACATTGAAATTGTTGATATTGATTCCTATCACCAAGGAACATTAATACCTGAATGATTTATAGTACTGAGAGTGTTCTCCAGGGTTTAGGACTGCAAACACCTGTCCACAACTTTGAAGGGTGAGTGTATTTGTGTCAGGGCCCTGGGTGGATTTCTTCATCCTAGGGATCTGGACATGAGAAGTCTCTGCAGATTTCTACTTCCCTCCTGGTCTACAGTGAAGCTCAGGCTTCAACCCTTGTCTCTGCCTGAGCTCTGTCTCTGGTGCTCAATCTCATCTATCACCACCCCTGAGCCCTGGACTAGAGGTCCTGGCTTGCCTGTGGACCAACTTTACCAATTTTTTTCCAAATTCTGCAAAGAGCATGGGAATATTTGTTTAATGGTGAACATGGTGGGGAATACTGAATTCACACCTAGACTTGATAATCTTAATTTTTTTTCCAACCTCATCAGTTATATGATTCTGTGATTTCAAGACTTAGCTGCATTACTAGATCTTAAGTTTGACTTCATTTAGAACCTTCAACCTGGAAAATTTGAAGGGTTTAACCCTCTTTTCTCCCCAGGATATTTGGAACTTACAAATTTCTATCAGCTTAAAAACAAATGCTGAGCAAGACACTGGTGGGGAGAAGGTTTTGCCAAGAAAAATGCTTGCCACAAAAAGCAATGTTTTAATGAAAAATAAAATATTTATTGAAAACACATGATTGATTATTTTGTTGCAAATCAGTACCAGTCTCAAAACCTACAAGCAGGATTGACTTAGATTTCCCTATTCTTTGCTTTTCTTGTTATTTCTCTGTTGCTGTTAGGTAAAACACTTGCAGCTGTTTACAATTTCCACACAGTCTGCAGTTTGGAAGATGAGAAGAGCCCATTTGGACTCAAGAGAACCATTTTCATAGCAGCTCAGAAGTGTCAGAGCTGGTGACTGCAATGGCAGCAGGAAAAGACTGCCAGGGAGAAGACTAGCATTTTTCCTTCTTTCTTGAAGACATTATTGAGCTTTGGTGCACAGACTGCCAGCAGAGTGTCCCTTTTTCAATCTTTTTCCTTCCTGCTTTCCTCTCTCTTCCTCTCCATTGGAGCATGGTGAGACACTGACAGAGACATCTCCATGGCCCAGCTCCCATCCTTGCTGGGTACGGGAGAAGCCAAGGGGAAGCTGGGGAGCAAAAGGGCCATGCTGAGGCACAGGCCATTTTCTTGGGTGGCTGCCTGATGGTGGCTCCAGCACAATGCCCAGAGCCAGTCTCAGGGAAAGGAGAGGGAGGACAATACAGAAAACTCAGGAGACAGAGACATGAGCAACCCGTGTTTCCCACCAGCACTGACTTTTTTGAACCTGAAGTGCTTTACAGCTCTGCTCCATTAAGAGCGGCAGGATGAGGAGACTCCAATCCATCAAAGCCACAAAACAAATCCTACCTTAAGCCATCGGGTTTCACATGAAAAAAACCAAAAAGAGAAAACAGAAGCCAAAAATGTTCAATAAAACCACAGAGACAATAAATCTGCCCGGTTTTGTGCAGACAAGCTACCTTTGAAACATCCCCTGGCAAACCTGATGAGAGCTTCGGGTCCCTAATGAAACCCGAAACCTGTGGGCTTGTGTTTTGGCTCTTAACTCAGCACAAGTTATGGAAAGAACTACCCCCACAACTAGGGGGTGGGGAGAAACCGCTTAAAACACCTTCGCCTCTCCCTTCTTCCCGAGGCATTCTGCTTCCTGGCACTGACAGCAGGAGACAAACCTTGCAGATTCAGTGGGAACAGGTGGGAGAGAGATGCTGCCCACATTTCTGAGAGATTTTGGGTCAGGCTTGGGGCATGCCCTGTGCCCAGGATATAACACTCAGGCCCAGGAATGAGAGGAGTGGTACTCTCCATCGCTCAGTCTTTAACTGTAAGGATGCATGGGCAAAGCATACATAGTGTTTCACCACAGCTTCTCAGGGAGTGATACAGGGATTTCCTCTTCAAACACCTACAATCCCATTTTTACTTCTTTTCCAGCTAGTTTATATTATTGCCACGGCAGAGAGTTTAGCAAGCCAAGAGAAAGTGCCAAAATCGCTACTTTCCTAGGGACAGTGGGTAAAGGGCAAGACTGCCCTGAAATTAGCAGATAAGAGCAGACCTTAACTGAAGCTTTTATCGGTTGTTTGTGTTCACCGAGGCCAGATGATTTTCAAGGAGCCGCTTAGAGATTTAAAGCGCTGATGTGACAGAACTCTTTGATTTTAATGTTCCTGCCCTCTTCTTGCAGCCAGTGTTTATGTAAACTTGAGAAAAACTGCCACTACTGTTCATCTCCCTCATTTTTCAGCCTTAATGGTAATTACATTCCACGCATGACAGGAGACAGCATTGCATTCAAGACGGGGGCTGTAACTTTGCCTTTGACATGCCATTACTTTGCATTAAGTCACGGTTTCATGGAGGGGGAAAAAATAACATGTTGCAAAAGTGGGGGTGTAATGACCACTGTGAAAAACATACTGTTGATGTGCATAAGTGGTTTCAATAAAAAACTGCAGCCTGAGATTTCTAGGGGCAGCCAGCTGATGGAGGAATGACTATACTACTGAATTTTAATGGAAGCAGAGGTTCCAATTTTATGTCAGATTTATTTTTAGGGAAAAAATTTCTATTTGTCTGTGCAAGATTGCTACTGTTCCCTTCTTTGCTTTTGGCCTCTCTCATATGTTAAGTTCTCTCTATTCTCAGTATCTTGGAAAAGTCCTATGCTACCAAATTTGCTACCTCTGCCCAGTCCTGCTTGAACTACAGACCTTAACTTAATATAGTTATATTAGGGTGATATTTACTTAGCAAGTAAGTTGCTCCTTCTCCTTTGTTTCATCTGCTTGAGGTTTACTGTTCCAGATACAATCTGGTCAGTTGATGGTGTGAGTGAGTTAAAATACACAATAGTTGCTAATTTTCTCCTCCAGATAGAATGCTGCCTGCATGGACACTTGACTGATGGCCACGTATGTCATATTTTTGAGAAAATATAGCATTAACGGACTCCTACAAGATACAGTTTATAACTGCTTTTTGTGTGATGCTCAGAACATCACAATGTAAGCAAGCATCATCTGAGGCATCTCACAGCCATGAGCAACAGGCAGAAGAACACAGAGATGACATTTTAATTTGGAAGTGAAGTTCATTCTAAAGCTCCCAAATATCATTACCCATCTGAGCTACATCCTCAGCAGCCACAGACTAAAATAAATGGACCACAGTGAGAGATTTCAAGCAGGTCTTGACATAAAAACATCTTTGACTCACAGTTTCAATCCTGAAACAAAGCCAACTGCTCTGGGCAAGGATTATTTCTTTAGCACTTCAGTTTCAGCCTTGGCTCCAACCTCCTGGTGAGGAAAGAGGTGGTTTTACCTTGAGCACAAGCCAGGTTATTCCCCCACCCTCATCTCATACCGACTTCCCTGCCAGCAGCCTCTCCAGGATAACCCCTGTGTGCTTCCACGGCCCCAGGCATCATGTGGCACCTTTTTTCCTCGAAGTCTCTGCCTCACTTTGCTGTCACAGAGTCTACCTGAGGCCAGCCCAGGCTGATTTATTTGTTTGCAGTGGTCAGCTGTGGCAGGTGTTGGCAAAGGAGTGTGGTGGGGATTCAGGGGAACCACACCACCCATCTGTGCCAAAGGCCCACCCAGTGCTGAAGCCTGTATCTCACAAGCAGCAAGGTGCCACCACTCTCAAGCATGTAGGCAGCTTTGTGATTACTGCAGTTTTAAAACTACTTCTGTTGAGCTAGTTGCTTTTCTCTCCATGCTGGAGAGCAAAATGTGTGTGTGTGTGTGTGTATCATGGTCAAAAAGCTGCATCTGTTACTCTGTAGATGCCCTAAAGACGGAACTAAAAAAAAAAAAAAAAAAAGAGAGAGAGAGAGAGAAGAGAAAGAAAGAGCTCACCTGTATGTTTAATCCAGCCTATGTTGAGGGGAAAGAACCAGCAGTATCCTGCTCCTAATGGAAACACACTGTACACCAATTACATTAGTTTTCATTCTTCAAATTACATATTAGATCTTAAAATTCCACGCTGTCTCCAAAGATCTTTTTAAAGGCCTTTTTCAGGGTTTTATCTCATGGCCCTTACAGAACTTGCTTTAGATGAAAAAAAAGGCAGAAAAAACCTTAAGCGCCAATCGATTGCTCTGGTAATGGAAATGGAAACCCTGCTTGTCCTTATTATCATGAGCCTTATTACCCTTGTCATCACCACCACCATTATGCCATGAGGCTTTTATTCTCCAGGCATTGTGAGGAGGTTCGGCAGCAGAAGGGGCAAGTACCCAAGTCTCTGCCTGCTCGGAGCTGCAGAGCCACACTCCCATCTGTCAGTGGTTCCCTTAAGTGGTGCTTTATCTTCTCTGCCTAACGACTTGCACTTTATTGTGTCTTTCTCACAGTAATGCCCAAGTTCTCTGCTAAAATCAGGGATCCCCTCAAATGACAGCCTCTGCAGGCTTACATAACTTCCCTGTCTCTCTGCAATTCAAACCATCAGGGCTTTCTAGGCTGCATCCCCACCCTCTTGTGATGCACTGATTTGTACCTTCTCAAATCAATAATTTTTGCCTGGGATACCCACCACCCAAGTCAGGAAACATGCTCCCCCTGAACCAGCACATGGAAAACCACATTTCCTATAGATGCAGAGGGTCAAATTTCATTATTCAGCCTAGATGCAAGTTCAGGTCAGCTCTAGCAACTTTGACAGAAATTGCCAGATTTTTAGGAGGATTAGTGAAAGCAGGGTATAGTCCACAGCAAATACTCTTTAAAATGCCATGCTAATGATTTTTCTACTGGCACACAAAAAAAGACTGCAGGTAAGGAAATGTTGGTAATCTCACAGTTGCAGTAGGATTATCCTACTGTGATTGGGTATCTTTGTAGGCACAATTAAGCTGGAGTAAGCATACATTTTTTCTCCCAAGTGACATACAATGAACTGGAATTGGAGTGACTGTGCAGGAAGTATAAGGCCTAAATGTGGCAATAGGATTAAATAAAAATATTTCCCCTCATCAGGAAATCTTGGCAGTATATGAAGGATTCCCTCGGGTTATATAAATGATGCTTTTCTCTTCTACAGACCCTATATTCAATAGAGAAAAGTATAGCAAAAAACGTATTTCAGAAAGATTTTTCTAATCTGATGAATGTCAGTGCTGCTGATACTAAAATCCTGTGGGCACAAAGTCTCCAAGGGAACTCTGGCACACAGAGACATGGTTTAGTGGTGCTCTTGGCAGGGCTAGGTTAGCAGCTAGACTCTGAGATCTTAAGATTTTTTCCAATGTAAATGATTCTGTGACCTCTTGAAGGCGCTGGAATGGGCTCCCACAAAACATGCCATTTTCCTACTATCTCCCTAAAACACCTGAGCTCTGTTTCTTCTTGTGGTCCTTGGATTTCACACTGCCCAGGGAAAAGTGAGCTAGTGTGAGAGCACTGGGTTGTTGCTGACAAGGAACCACTGCCTTCTCCAGGAATGGAGCAGTGGGGTCAGGAAGGGTGCTGCAATCACCTGTCCACCATCCTTCTGGGACTAGAGCTGCCACCTGTGTGTCATGCACGGTCTGCTGTGTCATGAGGATGGTGCTATCTGACCAAAGTTGTGAGGGTGCTGTACTGCAAGACATAAATGTGCTCAAAGGGCTTGGGAGAGAAGGCTGTGGAAGCAGAGGGAGTTGAACGTTCTTCTGAGCCTTACGCTTAGGAAATGCACTGCAGATCCTTACTTCGTCTTCAGCTGGCAGCCAGACCATCTAGAAATTCTCACATCCCTCTTCTTCCTTTCTTTGCCTTGTGCACCACTCACAGTCTAATTAGCTGTTCCTATTATTGCTACCTTTCTCTCATGATTGCCTTGTTCACTCCTAACAATGAGGAATGCGACTGGCTGGCAGTTATCAGCTAATTGGGGCTGAATAAGGTCACTGGCTAGGCATTATCCTGACCAAACCAAAATGCACATTGACATTCAGTGCAAACATTATCTTCTGCATGAAATAGCCCAGCTTTAACCAGAAGCATGCCTTCCAACTTTGGGTGAAGCTGCTCTGCAAAATCTCTACTGTGCTTCTCTCAGATCCAAGGAGATACGTTGCAAGGAAGGGTCCACAGTGGCACATGCTGTGTGCTCATGGTGTGAGCACATTTTCTGGCAGCCTTATTCACAGAGGGACCCAGTGAAGTGACTGTGGTTCAGACTAGGATCATCCCTAGACAGTGATCACACAGATGATTTTTTGCATTCAGTGAATCTCATGCTGTGATCCTAGAGATCCACAAGAATGGTCCTAGAGATTCTTACTATGTGCTAGGAGTTGATGCTTCTTTTCCACAGCCTGTTTGTCCAGGTTGGAAAACCCTACTTCCAAACATTCATTTGATTTCTGAGAGGCTGCCCTCTTTAACCTTTTTAGCATCCTGCTTTTATTTGCTAATGGTCTGTTTACACCACCAAAGTTTTGTTGATATGAGTAGTTAAGACATGTCTATTAATCTTCCTAATGTCCATATTCATTTGCCTGTTCATGCATCACCCTGCTTTTTTTTTTTCTTTCCTTTTCTTTTTTTTCTTTTTGTTTTGTTTTGTTTTGTTATTCTTAATTCATTTGATAAATCGTTTTGTGATTCAATTAGGAAATTGAAATAATACCCCATGACTGAGGGGCCACTCAGACATCATCCTTAAGTTACAGAGGGGCTGCCTAAGAGGTTTGATGGACAAGAGGGCATGAATTCTGACATGAGAAGAAAACATATTTGTAATTCATTGAATATCACTTCCTCTGCTGTTAGGAACGAGACCCTCAACACAGGCAGGTGTTTGCTATGGTTGCTTTCTCTGGAAGGAAATCTGGGTGCCCTGTATGGATTGTCTTGAGGATGAGTAAAGCATGACTTAGTGCATGGTGGGCAGGGAGGAAACTTTCACCCACAGTGTGACTCCTAGCATGGTTGCAGCAGTGACTGCGCAGTCTAGAGAGGATATTCCTTAATGTCAAGGGTGGACATTCACCTGACAAACCAGGTCCTGCTCATGAAAGAATGGGATTTGCCTTTTGGTGAAATGGTAAATACTGCTGGTGACTTACAAATAGAAGTTGGAATTGCATTTGACCTTTGGGGACTAAAGATTGATTTCTCCTCATAGCAGTGTCCTCATTTAATTATGATACCGGACTCTCAGAGCTGATACATTCAAATACAGAAGGAAGTCTGTGATTTTCCCAGCCACTCTTACATTTTACAGGTGAATAATGAGTACAGGAGTATACAGTAAGCCTCATTGAGCTCAGGGTGAGTATTAGAAGGATATATACCTGCAGCTTAGGCTGGCTGCACAATCAGCAAACAGTGAGTGCAAGAAACAGAGAGAATGCTCTCTCCCTTGAGCAGCAGAGGAAAAGGGGTGGAAAAGGGGGAACACTGCCGGAAAGGCTTCATGTGCTGATCATTGACACTCAGATTTCAGATTTTTTGACAGAAAGCAAAGACTTAAGCAATCGAGAAGTTTAATGGCGACGAGGTTGAGATTCAGCTCTGATATAAAGTGATTTAATACTTGGCTGTGCAAAACACTGAACGAGAGTTTTCATTGTGCCTTCAGCCAAGCAGAAACCCTCTGTGGAAATTATCTAAAATACTGGCATCCTTTATGAGCTTTCATCCCCTCACCATCTGGTTGCAGTTGGCTGAGGCTGTTTCCATGCAGCGCCCTGAACTTGGAGAACACATGCACAGGCAGCTGTGTGTCAGGGATAAGGCTGCCCATCTTCCATGCATGGGAGACCACTGCTCACATTTCAGTGGACTCAAATCTCCCCAGTCAAGTTTCTATTGGATGATTTTATAATTTTCCTTTAAAGTAGGAAGCCTGCTTCAACAGAGAGCCAATTTCCTTTAAGGGGAGTTTACAACTTCAGTGTACTTCAGTGAATAGGAGCGACTTCCGTTTTGCTTCAATGTAATTTACAATTCTTAATTGTTCAAAAATGAAGAGGATGCTGATGCCTATCTGTCAGTTGTTCTTTCACTAGCTTACCTGTTTTCTCCTTTCCTTTTCCTTCACAAAATGAAATGTGCTTGCTTTTGTACCTAAAAGAAGCTGATTAAACATATACTGTGTTTCACTGAAATCCAGGGAGGACAATTTTGTCTTTCCATCTTTTCCCTTTAATTCTGTGAACCATGAAAATGCAAATTTTTTTATTGCATGTGTCACCTGATAGCTGACAGAAGCAATTTGACCCGGGCAATGTGTTTCCACATCATGTCCTGGTAGACCCAAGGAAGCAAAACTTTCAGCTGTTAAAAATTATTGGGCAGGACATTTAAAAATGTGTCAGTTAAATTAGCAAATCAATACTACGCATGATTGGTCACTTATTTCAATAGATTTTTACTGTATTTTCTTTTTGGAATCCAGTATTTTATTATCTCAGATTTAGGCTACATGGATAGTTACTGGTTTTATTCCTTAGTTAAAAATTTGGCTTTAAGCATTTCCTCTGGAAGTGCAGATGAGCTGCCTCATGCAGCTGTCATCCCCCTCCTGCCCAATCTTGGGATAAAGTGACCCATTTCTTGGAGGACTGTTATGAGGCCTGGCCAATCATCTCTTATCAACAAAGCTTTAGAGGCAACACATTACATTATGCAAGAAGCCAGGAAGTGGGCTGAATCTCTCTGTACTACAAATATTTTGGGGAATGAAAATGACAAAAAAATACAAAAGCTATCTGGCTTTTAGCAACTGGGACACTACTTTCATTGTCCATTTTCCTCGACATGCAGTTTTAACAATGATGGCTGTAACCTGTATTTTCAGCAAGATTGTTTTGGCCTCTCAATTTAAAAAAAAAATCAAGATAAAAGGAATTACAATGAGTATGTATTATTTCATAAAGCAATGAGCAAAACAGATATTTTCAATCAAGTAGAGACAGACATTACATACCCTACTATTGTCAGCTAATGTGTTTACAAAAGAAGTAAAAAATCAAAATCAGTCTTGTTCTTTCTTTCTTACCCATTCTCAAAGGATATCAGTTTGCAACACAAAATTTTTCTATTTCTATTTGTTTCCATTTTTGCCACGCAGAGTTTCTCCCCACCAACTGACACTATATTGGCCATACCACATGATGCCTTGATAAGTTGAGATGGGTTTCTGGCAGGGGTCAGGATCCCCTGCTCCATCTTGCCATCTCTCCCCTGCCAGCAGCAGGCTCTGGGAGCAATGTGACATCCCACCAACCCCACAGTTACTGTGGGGATGGGGTAGCAGTGATTTAGGCTCTCTTCCCTGGCACTCACAGTACCAGAAAGAGGCATGTGAATTTTGGGATGGGTCATGTCCCTTTGATGACTCTAACTGGGACCACAACCTGGTGTAGGTGTCCCCTCCATCCCCAAAACCTGGTTGAACTACTAAGTGCTGCCACTGCCCCTCACCCCTGCTCCCACCCTCCAGCAGCTGGTGGAGATGGGAGATTCTTGCCCCCTTTGGATTCCTCCTGGTGAGTAGTGACCCCAGCAAATATCTTCCTCACAGTGTCAAGGCTTCAGTTTAGCTTGTGGTGCCAGAACACAGTTGTTGGCTACAGTCCCCAGATGTCTTTATCTGTTTATGTTTCCCCCTATCAGGGCTTTTTTCTAACACCACAGTATCAGGGCTTGGGGGAGGCAGGGCAATGTCCTGGGACTACCTCAGACACCCCTTTTCCAGCAGAAGGGCTGGGACCTTTTGATTCCAGACAGCCCTGTAGGATGCAGAGGTGAATTTGCTCACCCCATGTCTCCAGCTCAATATCTCAAACTCAGCACCAAAACTCTTTCCCTGATAACTGTAACTAATGGCTCTTGGGTTGCAGGGGGATGTTTAAGGAAGGACAGAGCCTAGTATCTTTACAGTCTGGGACCACAAAGAGTTTTAGTAATGCAGGGTTTGGTCTGCACCCACCATGTGCTGCTGACGCATTCCCTGGACCTGAGCATGCTTCCCTTCCTGAAGGAAGCCATGAGATAGGGATAAAGAGGAGTGGGGGGAGAAGACAACCAAAAGGTGCTGGGTGGGAGAAGAGATGGAAGGAGATAATTCCATTGCTTAGATGTGAGGAGCTCCTGTGATCCTACTTCCTTTGCTGTAGTCCTTGAATTTTCCCCAATACATTAAGTGAAAACACCTATTCTAAGGAGAGTTCCAATGAGATTCATGGGAAAACTACCTACTGACCCTTAGGACCAGTGTCTGCACCATGGCATCAGACTTGGAAGTGGTAGGGATAACTGGAAATATCTAGGTTGTTATGAATTTACAGCCCCTTTCCAAAAGAGACACAGGTTCTCAGAAAAAGAGTTCATCAAGGGAAAATACCAGAAGAAAAGCAGCTGGGTAAACTACAACAATTCTGAGGCTGGTATTAGTTTCTAAGTGCTTCAGAAAAAAGAACACTAAATGTGTGTTGTTCTGAAGCTTTGGACTACCTTTGGTTTTCTTAAGTTTAAATAAAGCATCTGAAAATGAAATGCAACTTTTTTTTCAGGTAAATCTAAAAACACTCTCTTCACTATTTCAATCCAAAGCATCTTCTCTTAGTTGTTCATTAGACAGGAAACAAAGTAATTTTGTGTTAATATTGATTAATTCCTTTTTAAATCATGAGTGCAAAAACCCCACCACAAAATGATCATACATTCTTGCTGCTCAAATTTGAGCTGTCATGGGAGGTCAATGAACTTGGGCTTCTCCATCACGCCAATATTCTTGAATATTTAATGTGCATGAAAATATTTCCTTATATGTCCTGAGTACCCAAATGCACAGCTAAGTAAAGTTACATTTCAAAATAAACTAGCTTCATTTGCAGAAGGTGTGTAACTCCTAAGTGGCTGAAACTACTAATACACCAAAGCTGCTGGGTTGTTAGAATACCTCAGTGTCTTTGGAAAAAAAAAAAAAAAGGCAAGTCAAGTATATTTAGATTATCTAGATGGCTTCTGAAATCTCTTTAAAGACTGTCTTTAGGGCACTAGATTTCAAACTTTGATCCAAATCTAATATATTTGCGTATTTGCTCTGCACGCTGAAATGCAGTGGAAAGGGGTTGAAAGAAGGTTGTTTCTAAGCAAGTTGCTATATTATGTTATCTTCCCTCATTCACCAGGTCAGAAGAAAGCTTTCAGCTGACAACAAGGTGCCCCCGTTTTGATCAGTTAAAGATTTTCCGCAGCCAGAAGTTGCCTTCATTGTTTACTGTATAAACTGTGGATTTAATTTGAAATTGAAACTTTTTGGCTAAAAGACTGTTACAGATCACACGCTGTGCACTGGGTGAAATGTGTATCTTGTACACCATGGGCAACTCTAAAGAGATTTATATCCTGTATTACCAATGGAGTTTCTCTAATGTCATGAGTTACATTTGTCTGGAAAATTCTTCTGGTATTTCAAACTGCAAAGGTTTTGTTGGGAGAGTACAACATCAACACATCTAATTGCAGTGTGAATATTTCCAAATTGTCCTAAGGAGAGTTTGTGCATTCTCAAATGTTTCAACACAGCAACAAGAATTGAACATATTTGCACATTGAGAAACTATGGGCCATTTACAATTTGAAATATTTCCCTTACCTTCTAGCATGACTGAAAAGATCATAATAGCAGATTTGATTGTTTCTTTAATCCTCTGGAGAAACTGAATCAGCTCTGACACTGCTGCTTTAAAAAAAAAAAAATTGAAATTTTTGCATCAATTTTTAATAAGATTGTAATTGACAAATCCATTGGAACATTAGTGAACATTTAAATACTAATTAGCTAAACCACTGCTAATCTCTCCTCAGCATAGCTCACAGACACAAATGTCAATTAAACCTGAGTTTGTCCCCAAGGAAAGAAAGGTCAGAGGGTAGTGTTCAGTCAGCTGTGAGATTATGTTAAGGCACTGTTAGGAGTAATAATCTCTGAAAAAAAGGTAAAGAAAACAAAGCTAAACTTTCTTTTACTTTTATTTTTCTTTTTAAATAATTGCATTAAGTATAGGGTTGAGAGGGAAGAAAAAAAGGAAGAATTACAAGAATTAAATCAACAATAGTTGCCTCTTTAGCAACAAACCAAACAGCCATCAATCCATCACCTAAGGAGTTAAGAGACAGCTCATTCCCTGCTTACAGTTAAATCATGGAATATCTCAGGCTAACTCCTTTTAGTTTCCACCAGGTTAAGATTTAGGTTTTAATTTACTCCTGAATGGCTTGGAATTGTTTAAATTTGAGTAGTTTTCTTCTTTTTCCTCTACTAAAAATGCCCCCAACCTTCCCCAAAGAAAATCGCACCTGAAGACCCTCACATCCCTCAATTCTTCCCAAGACTTGTGGATCTGTTTGCTGTGACTAACAAACACTAACAAATTAAGTGGCATGTGCTCACCACACTCTCCCAGTTTGCTTCCTTTTGCTTTTCAGAGCACTTTATTCTGGTTCTGCACTTAGGAGGTGGATGACTTTGAGTACACAAACCATCCCATTAAAGTCACACACTTTGGGTTACACAGCTCCTCAAGTGCTTCCACAGACTGAAGCTGTAATTCATTAGAACTGGGAGCACAGGCCTCTGTTTAAGTATATGCTGCAATGTTTCCAAAGATCATTTATTTATTTTGCATTGATGGACTTCAGCACCTGTTTAAAGTTAAGCACTCAACAAGGGACTCAAGTATCTTCTTATGTTATACCCAGCCTCCCTTTCTCCCCACAGAATCTTCCAAGGAGAGTTTGTGTAAAGAGCTGCTTCTGAGATGGCTCTACTGATAATGCAGAACTACCCCCTTCAAATGAGGAAGTAAAACGCATGAAAGATAATTCCTGACCCCAGCTCCTGTTGTGAGAAATGTGTAGATTAAGAGTTCCCTCTTATGAGAAAAGGGTTCTTCTATCAGCCTGCTTTGCCAAAACCTTATATTTTGTATAAATTTTGTGAGAGGGGATTGGCAGCCAACAGCATAGTAGCGTTGATATTAAAGCTGGTATCAGGGCACACAGAAAATGCAAATTGCTGTGGGAAATGTTTTAAAAAGCTAAACACAATGAAGTTACATAGCTTGGTGAGGCTTCAGGTACAACATAAGTACAATTCTATCGACTGGAAAGGTTTAGTGTAAGAGCCTCCTAACTGTACTTTAAAAAGAAAAAGCAAATATTATAAACCATTCTTCCAAAAATAAGATTAAAAAAATCCCCAACATAGCTAAAAAAAAACAAAACAAAAACAAACAAAAAAAAAAAACCTAAACAGTGCTGGTTAGTATTTTCTTTATGTAATGATTTATTTAGGAGCTTTGGAGAAATCTTGTCAGAGAAAAATATTGCAGCTTGCTGTCATGATTTTCTAAAGTTTAACTGTTCATAGATTTGCAAAGCTCCAAGCTAGGAGGGACCACTCTGTTATCCAGTCTGACCTGCTATATATCACAGGTCATTACATTTCACCAAGTTACCTTTGCATCGAGTCCAATAAATCGTGCTTTGCTAAAGACTATCTCCAGAAAGGCATCTGCCTGGTTGTAAGAACTTTAGGAGCCAGAGAATCCACCCTACCCCACTAGTGTATTCCAGTGATTCGACTCACTCTAATAAAAATGTGTGTCATTTTCAGCTTAATTTGTCCAGCTTCAGCTTCCAGCCATAGATCCAGGCTGTTTTGCTTCACTGGACTGTGAAGCTCTTTGGTGCTCAGCCTTCTCTTCCGATGAAGATGCCTCTCTGGAGGACACTTACGAAGGGTAAACATGCATAAGAAGCTCTATCTCAGTGATTTCTCTCCAACCTTTGGTTCTCTTTTATAGCTGTTTCTGTGCTCTCTGGGTATACACCTCATAAGCAGAACTTGCTGAAACTGCAGTATTCCAGCATTGTTCTCGCCAATTTCAGCCACAGACAAACTCAGAGCTCAGTAACCTCTTTATTCATGTGAGCATTACAGCAAAGGGAACTGGAGTATTGTGCTGCAATCCCCTGCTTTCCTTCTTGTCCAATATAGCCTGTATATCCTCTTGGTTTTAAGCATACAGCCTCCTCTCTTGTAGATGAGGACTGTATTTTTTGTTCTGAGGTATACAAACCAATATTTTAACTGCACCACTTCATTTCACAGGGTTATGCTTACCAAGTTGTTTAGACCAGTTTATATGACTGCCTAATCATCCTAAATTTTACCATTCAGGTAGTTTTTGCCTTATCTCCAGATTATGGTTTTACTTCAGCTCGCAGATAAAGGTGTCAAACTGCCAGGTCAAATATGTATTGCCACTGAATCAAACAAGAAAAATCCACATTCAATTAAAATTCCTCATTTACTTACAACTCTTTCAATGTTTAGTCCATCTCATATATGCTTTGTTAGCAATGTATTATGCTGGCGTGTAGAAGGTAGTGTGATAAACACCTTGCAAAACTTTTTTTTAGCAATAAAGTTTGCAATTCCAAAAGAGGAGGGCATCAGCTTTGATCTAACAACAGATTTTAATTCTGCTCCTGTCCTTGAATATTTCACTAACAGAGCCATGTAGAAATTTATTCTATATTTTGACTGAGCCTGATGTATGCCTCACTGGTTTAAGTTAACTCACTTACTCTTTGTGGCTACTGACTGTCTATTAAATATGTAAATATTGGTAGTTTTACAGTTTGTCCTAGGTCTTGTGTGGTCTAACATTCAGAAAAGATGAGCCTAAACTCACATATTTATGGTCTGAAGATGCCTATTTTGAAACCGCATTAACATGCAAAGAACCACATTCATGTGACCTTGCTTAAGTAATTTATGGGTCTTTAGCAAGAAAGATCTTAGAAAAGTGTTCTTTAAAAGCCAAAGGAACCAAAACCAGAGGAGTTTGAAAGAAGTAAGGTGATGGGCTTATGACTGAATGACAAGTACCAGTCACTTACCTTTATCCTTCAGTTATTTTACATGAGAGATGGCTACTGAGTAAATGTAACTCTGCTTATACCTGAAGGTATTATTTGTGCTCCAGAGTTCTTATGTTCAAAAATTGCATTAACTTCACTTAAATGTAAATCCCCTATGGGCTTTTTCCGGCCAGGGAGACACATGCACATACCAAAATGTTTCTTTTGCCATTCATTCTGACACTGGCAGCCCTGAGTGGTGGAACTTCAGCCAACTTATCAACTCTTCCTCCTCTTAAATCCCACGTGCTGGCAGGGAGTGTGTCCATGTCCCCATCTCTCCCCTATCCCATATGGCTGCCTGTCACCCCTGCCTGCATTTTGTTGGGTTCCAGGCCTTTTCCTTACAATTATCACATTCCACTTCCAGACACTGCCAGTCAGAGCCACGCTCGCCAAAAGTGACGGAGTTGAAATTCTGTCATGTCAAAATCATTACACAAGCAGAAGTTTCCTTGTCCCCTGTGGCTTCCCCTCCAGCATGGACAGTGCTTTCCAATAAAGCCTACATTTGCTGCAAACCTAAAATGATGCAGATGTACTTTATACTGTGAAAGAAATAGGACAGCTGTAAGCATTGCACAAAAATCCTGACTTGAACTGTAATCTTCAGATAACTCCTGCTATGTAATATGCTCAGCACCAGGAGAAATATCAAAGGATGTTTCCAAATAATACTTTCACATAAAAAACTTGCTAAATGGCAGACCAAATCCTCAGCTGGCCCATATCACTGAAACCACAGGGGTTTATCTCACCAGGAATCTGGTTTAGCATCATGTACATAGAATTAATGTGGCTTTCCTTGCCACTAACAAGTAAGGAAATAAAATTAAAGTCCATAGGGTTATAGCAAAGAGGCTGGGGATTTACCTGAAGCATGCATTGATCTTTCAGCTTGTAAAGAAATGGGGTCTGAGATGATGGACTCTGTAGAAACATAGATTGATTAGATACCTAATCTGAAGCATGTCTTTCCTCCTGGAGTGTTTTCCAAATGTTATTGTCACAGCTTGCTTTCCCTGATAGCTCCCCAGGTATGTGATTGCTCTGTTTCTCAGAGGTCCATGGCGGGCTAAAAATGCATGTGGGGGCCTTCAGCTGGGTATCAGGGTTGCAGCTGGAGCTCTTTTACCTTTCCTAGGTGCATAGGTTTCTGAATCCACTAATTCTCAGGGCTTTGTATGGCAAGATGATACAGACCATTCAAACTTCAGGCACCAGGAGCTGCCAGTTTGAAGAGCAAACTTCTGTGAGAAGTTTGGAGGAGGAAGCCCAAGGAAGTGGAAGCCCAAGAACCAGCAGTCCCTTCTGGACCCCTCCAAGGGCAGTGGGAGAGTGAGATTGGGCATAAAACTAGACTGCAGTCCTTGGCATCAAGGCCTGAATTACTCTAGGAAGGCAGCTCTTGCTCTCTAAGTAAAGCCTCGCACATCAGACATTGCAGACACTAATGCAGACCCCACCAGACTCTTTCTCTGCAGAAAGTACCCTCATCATCAGCCATGCCCTCCTAACAGTGCAAACAATGTGTATTGCATGACACAAGAGAGACAAAGTGCCCCAAAGAGCCTGTGGGTTTTTCTTGGCTGGGAAGCACCCATACATCTTCAAAAACATAAATCAGAGTACCTTGTATACCCCCAATTTTCATCCCTGGCCCTCAGTATTCCAACAGAGCCAAGACAGCATCATTGTATTTTGAAAATTTGCATAACATACTCAAAACAAAACAATTTAAGAGTTTGTCTGAATGCAGCTGATTTTAGAGCTGGAATTTGGAAAACTCCCAGCAGTCCTTTCCTCTTGCTGTCCCTCCTTCCCCCTCATTCCTGTCTGACCTTTGCTACTACCCCCATTGACTCTTCCAGGAATCAGCCCAGTGAGTCCAGTGCATCAGCCCCACAGTCTTCAACCAAAGCCAGAGGCGCCCTCCTCCTCAGTGAAGCAGCTGTCAGGCATGGGCAGCTCCAGCACTTCCATAAAGCCCTGATGATGCCAGAGCCACATGTTGCCTTTCCTCTGCAGAGGGAGCAAAGTACCATTGCTGTCAGACCCACAGGAATCTCTTTTGGCACATTATTGCTGCATTAGTAAGACTGTAGTCTGTGATTCCCACATCCTGGATCATACTCCCTCTCTCTTCTGATTACTGCTAACTCATACTTTCCAGAGCTGATTTATCCCAGGCCTCATAAAAATATTTCAGAGCAGCCAAAACTTGTTGCCTTCAGAGCACATTCCTTCTAGCTCCAGGTATTTTAAAAAGACATATCCTCAAGGGAGGATGCCTTTCCCAGTCCAACTCCTATATACAGAAACTTCACACTTTAAATTAGGCATGGTGTCAGCTGGCCTGACATATAATTTCTCTTATTGTTATTATTATTAGCACTGGTGGGGTCAAGACTTGTTTATTCGGGTCCCTGCCTCTTGCTCTGACTGAGCAAAAATAAAAGAGGATGGATGGGAAGAGGAAGGAAACAGCTGAATTTCTCACAGGACCATGGTAGAAGAGTGGCAGCAGCTGGAGAAAAATGTTGGACTTTTCTAAATCTCTAAGAATGCTGTGCATTTGGTCACTTACCCTGTGCATGAGGTCAAACAATTTCTCTGCATCTCCACAGATGTTCTTTCAGGGGCCATAGGCACTTAAGGGAGGACCAAGTCTCTGTATGTGACTACAGTGCCAGTTGGCTACAGGTAGCCCAATCCTCTTTGGTGAATAGAGACCTTCACCCCACTGAGGTTGGACCAGTAAGATGGTGTCATCTGCCCATGCCCAGCCAGAACTATGATGTAATACTACTAAGATTAATGCCTTCCAGCTCTTTGAACACACAAACTTCTTGAAACAATGATGCAAAAAAAATTGGTTCACCATACACCTTGACCAACTGCCTTCCCTATGTCCATTATCAGGCTGACTTCAGCTGGACACTGTCTATGATGAAACACTGAAAAGTGGACCATTATCTTTCACTGGAATTACCCTGCATAAAAAAAAAAAAAATCATACTAAAGTATGCTAAGGCAGAGCCAAGCAGCAGCAAAATACTGCAATGGCCTGTTGCACCCAGTGAAAAGATTTGCCAAGAGGCAGCAAGCTGAGAGTCACCTGGCTTCTCTGAATCCCTCCAACATTTTGTCCTGTTCTTTCAAGGATTCCACATTTTGTCTGGAGAAATGAAGCAGTGGCACCAAACAACCTTAAACACTCCCACATGTAATCACATTTCCACAACAATGAGCATGGAATATACCCAGCAATTAAAGCCCTTTAGTTCCTCCTGACATGGCTGGTGGGAAAACAGTGAAGAAGAGGCAATGGGAGAAGAGTAGAATACAGACCCTTGGTTCTTGTTACTTACAGTCTTGACACCCACGGCAGAGCACTGCCACACTACGCCTGCCCATCGGGACTGCCACTCATCACAGAAGGGGCTGTGCAGACACAGAGTAAAGGATAGAGCCTGCTCCTAATACAGTTTAGATATTAGCATTACATATTCCTATCACTACATTTGCTTTTGAGGGGTAATGGAGATCTCTGTGACCTTTTTGCTCCACTTTATATCCTGTAGGCCTGTGTTAGTCTCACACAAATACAACTATGCATGAATTCATTTAAGTAGGAAGAGTAATCTGCTTCAAAGGACATTAGATAAAGGCCCCTGAGTGTGAGTAAAACCAGTAGAACTGCTCAGTGGACCTGGTTAAAGCCCTGCTTTACAGGGTTTCTATGCTGACAGATCCATCCAATTTCAGCAGTGCTTTTCTCCCTGAAGCAACAGATCCCCATCATTCCTGACACCAGGCAGGACACAGAAACCAGTCTGCAGTATACAACATCTCCCTAGACAAAAAAACATCCCACAGGCTTAACATAAGTTATTGTCTTCTTAAAAAGCAGCAGACTTTGCGAAGCAGGACAGTTTACTTCTATAAAACTCCAGCCTTCATAAATGTAACTGGTCCAAAGGGAGAAGTGGAGTAATTTGGTAGCCTTAAGGACAAATTCACAGCTTCTCCCCATGCTGTTGCTGTTGCACAACTGGGGAAAAATGAATGGGGAAGGGGGCATTTGCAATGCTGAACTTTGCTTTTTCCTCCTTTTCTTCTTTAGTTTAGAGAGCACGGCTCTCACTGTGGGGCAGTGGATCACTAGAGGTGCAGCTTTCCTCCTTAGCAGCTGGACCAAACACAGCAGTTCAGCTTGCTTTCCAGGCTTATCCAAAACATCTACATAGCCAAGGCCCTTGGCTCTTAAACTTCACTGCCCCTAAAAAATCTTCACAGGAGTTTATTTTATGGGGCTATCTCTGAGAGTGAATCGGAGGAGTCTCTGTATTTATATTGAATAGCAATATGCTTCCCTACATCTTCAAGAAGCTCAGAATAGATGTATTAACAAGCGATCTCAAAGCTGCCTGGCAGCCTAAATTGCCTTCCCTATTTTATTGTTCTATATGAAGTAGATCACAGAGATGCCAGGATGGGAAAAAGAAAATGAGCAGAGATGCAAAGCTGGAGATTTTCGTGACAGGGAGAAAGAGAAAAAAATTACTTGAAAAACACCCCATAATTCCTCTAGCATTAAAACCAGAAAAACACTTGCTGAGGAATTGCACATGACTGTGCACATAAAATAATTAGCAGAGTAAGTCCTGGAGGGTGGGACGTACAGTCATGGCAGTGAAAATCCAATCCCCTTTTCCTGCTTGTGTTGCCCCACAGCACAATCCCGTACCCATCTGGTGTGTGTGGCATGTGTGGTGTGCATTGTGGGGTGAGCAGCTCCCTCACCCAGCAGGGGCTGAAACCGTGGGAGGTTTGTCAGGAGAGATTCTCCCATGTTCCAAGAGGATGGAGGGACCACACATTTTTAGGAAACGGTGCTTGCCAGTGAGTATCCACCAAGACTCTGCATTACAGAGCACTCCAATAGCAAGCCAACTTTACAACCCTCGAACACAGAATGTGTCTTTCTCCCAGTGTTTCCCCAGAGGATTCTGGTGAGACTCCGGCTAAATATAAGTCTGAAGGGGCTGAACTCAAGCTCCTACCACCAGGTAATTACAACGGGTAACAGATACCATCAGGCAGTTTTTGTGGTGACCAAGGGAAACAAATGCACCATTGAAATCATGGAGACAAGGACCAACTTTTGATCCTTTGGCAGCTAGAAAATTTATGTAAGGTAATTATTTAATGTAGGATTAAAAGGGATTTCTTGTTCTACCCTCATTCAGGTTATACTTTTCCCATCACTGATGTCACTGTATGACTAATTTTGTCATCTGATGCAATGAATGCATGCTAGGTTGCCATGGCTTTTACTGAATTAAACCTTTAAAGCCCCAGATAAAATAAAGATGTTCAGTATGACAGTATTTTACATTAATGTGATACAGGAGCACCTCTAGTTTGAGAAGATCTTGTGTTAAGTAAAAAAGACCCCAGCATACAAAAGACCACAACATAGTTACGCAGCTACAGCTGTTATTCTACTCTTTTATACAGCCAAAACAGCCCAACTCTTTCTAAAAAAGTCTGTAAAGATCTCTACTAACCTACTTTGTAATATAAATACATTATATTCCTTTTGTACATATTACAGATGGAGATGTCCATTCCCTTTAGCTTAAGCTTTCTATTCCTTCTTAAATCTCCTAATTTCTTGTGAATGCATTTCATACACACACACGCACACACACACACATATATATATATATGTATGTTAGAGTCTGTTACAGTGGAAACATGGAAGAGTTTAATTTTAATTAAACTTTCACCATTTTTATAACAGCACTTTTAGGTGGTATAAATAATAGTATATGGTATAGTTTCAGACCCATTTTATCCTGTGATTACAGTGTGCTTCTTCCAGCTTCTTTAATACATGCCCTTTTGGATAAATACATTGTCATTTATATTTTAATCCCTTCTGCTAGTGCATTTTAAACAAAAATCAAAATCCAGGAGAGGATCAACATATGTTTTACTCACCAGAGCTATACAAGACAATGCAATACCACCCCTCACCAGCAATTCTTTGTCATTTTCCTTTACGGTGTTGTTCTTGGTATGCAAATGCCAATGTCTTTGAGACTCAACTTTGGCCAAGAGAGTTTCCATCTCACCTAATTATCTTCTCTTCCCCTATTCCATGTTTTTGTTCTGTACATTAACAACTAATCATATACAGTGTTTAGTTTCTCAAGCACAGAAATATTCTTACCTTGGTACAAAGTCAAGTACCTGGTTATCCCAGCTAGAATTTTCTGGATCTGAATGCATCAGGCTTCTGAGGTCTGATGCTTTGCAGTTGCAATGGCAATATAACATTGAAAATGCCCTGTGGGGAACGGATGTGTTTTACTGTGGCTTTGTTTACTTGCCTATTGAACTGAGTTAGTTTAATTGTTAGCTATTCAGATTTATAAGTTACATTGATCTAAACAATTCCCTAGCCAAGTGGCAGAGAGAAACCCCGAGGCTCTGGATTTTGGTGAGATTAGATCCCTCATGTATTAACTCTTTCAAAGCAATGAAGTCAAAGTACTTTCAGCAGACTCACCCAGAGACCCCTGGGATACTCATCCCTCTTGTACACTTTAATCCAGTCTGCTGCAGTTTTCTACAGGAGTGGTGGTCATGTCTATCAACTATAACTTAAACTTGTCCACTATGTGTCCCTGTCTATGCAAGCCTTTAGTGTGAAGAGGACCTTGGTTTGAAAGCAGGAACTCCAAAGTTTGGGAAATTAAAGTGCTGTCAAAGAAACAGAGCTACTTTTTACCTCACTTCAAGCTTCTGCATGACCAAATCAAGCCTTCTCTTACAGAATTACTCTTCAAAATATAAAGCATGTGGGATCCCTTTTTACTGTCTCCTTACATCCCTCTGCTCCTTTCATGTAGCAGCATATTTTAATTGCTTTTAATCAACTGGCTATATAACTGCTTTCCCCAAACTGGGCAGATTTGTTCCATGGAAGAGGAGTGTTTTGTAGTGCTACTTCTCTGTTTTCTCTGTTTTAATTGAAATCATTACAGAAAATGAAACTTGAACAATGGCTTGTCACACTTTCCCTGGCCTAGTTTAAAATAACCTAGACCTGAATAAATTCCAGGCATAACATTTTTTTTGTGGACAATTTCTTTGCCAAAGATGTAATGGGAACTCCCTCAGTGCTTCTATTTCTACTACTATTTTAGTGGCAAGATCAATTTTCACAGTTTTGCAGTATGACCAGGGAACAGGTAGGAGAATTATCTTTAAATACCTCTATCCAACTTTATAAAACATGCTGCACAGGTCTATGACACTTACATCCAAATGACACAGGAGCAGCATCCCCAAAACAGCAAAAGGAGTGAGGGAGAGCCAGATGTGTGGCGTTAAATACTAGTTGCACTGATGTACATGTGTATGTGTATGAATCTGCCCAGCTAGAGCTTCTGTGGTATTTGAAAGGACAGTAAACCCTGAAGAGCCTGAATGTTCACAGGGGAGCTTATCAGTTGTTGATGAGGCCCTGTCCAGCCTTACAGACAGCCAGTTTCCTTCTGCACCAGGGCACTAGTTTGCTCTGGAGCCAGCAGAAAGGTGATAAGCTGCGGAGAAGATTTTTTAGGAGTCTTGCCTATCTTTCACACCAAGTGGCCAGAGCACATTTTCCACAGTTGCCACTTACAGATAGGCTGACTGTTCTTGGATAAGGCCAAAGAAGAAATAGGAAAATAGGTTCCAGTTTGCTTCCTCTTGCAGTCCCATAGGACTCTGAGGTTAGGCCAGACTTTTTTCTCCCCACCCCCAACCCTTTTAAAATATATAAATCTCCCAGAGCTTATAACTGTGCCAGACAAGGTAGCTTTGGAGTCAACTCAGTGCAAGAGACAGATTTCAGACAGGCTATCAGCAATTCCCTGTCTACAACTGCCAGGCAGGAAAAGGCTGCAAGTTCTGCCAGCTGATAGCAAAAGCCTCGGTTAAATCAAGCGATAAAACTTTTTCAGCCCTCTCAGAGGAAAGGGGTTCTTGCAGAATTCACCTTTTGCCACATTTCAAATGACTCTTTGGAGCACGCACCAAAGTAAGGGTGAGACAGAACAGGATGGCATCATTGGGAAGCTGCTCCCAGACGAATCAGCCTCATCCCTTGCTCTCCAGGATGCTTCTCCAGATACAGCGGGAAATGCAAATATGTGATGTCTGAGGTTAATATTTGGGGTAGGTAACAGTAGGATACTCCGGGGGGGGGCGCTTAAGCTGATGTCTGAGGTTGTTCTATCTTCATCTTTCGAACTTGCTCTCAATGTTTGACCCCCTCCTTGCAATTGTTAGAAGAGTACCCAAGCACCACCCTGGTCACTGCCTTCCAGGATTGCAGACTTACACTTGCAGTTTAAAACATTTTACCCTCAACTTCTGATGATGACAAGAGCCATCTCAAGTTATTGCAGGAATTTTTGTTTAACGCTCCCCTTGTGATAACATTGTTAGGACATAACATACAAAATCACTATAAATCTGGTGTTTTGAAGGACTGTGGCGATGCATCAAGTGGGCAGTTTTACAGCATAGAGGAACTCTGACAACTGCAACATTGCATCAGCCCCTCTAGACACCCAAGTGAATCTTTTTTGTTAATGCCTCCCACCAAAGAGATTCCCAACAGAAGAAAGAGATTTGAGAAAATTGCTACGTGATGCTTCAAAGGCTTAGCTGAATCTTTTCTGCTCTAAGGCATAAATTTGAAATAATAGAGAGTCTTATGTTTGAGCACTGATGTGCCAACCCTTTCGAGCACTGCCAGTGTTTTGGGTCAACATGTTAAAAAGGAAATGGCTGAAGGGAAAAAAGGATTTCAAAAGCTTCATTCCCAGCTGAAACTCTCTCTGGAGTCTGAGGCCTGCATTGTGAAGCTGTGTGCTGCCGTCTTTTCTGTTTCATGATGGCATTGACATCTCCAACCTCTTGCTAGCACCTCAAAAACCTCTCAGACAAGATTCTCCTGCAAGTTATTGTGACAATTTTGTCCTGTTGATAATGTGTTCACACCTGGTCCATGCAACACCAGGCATGAGACAGCCACAGTTCACCTCCCTCTAGTCAACAAAGGGAGAGGAAAAGGGGCTTGTTCGGTACTCCATGTGGTTTCCACATGGCCTTGCAGACCCAAATAGGGCTGCTCCCATCCACACAGGTGTATCAGGGAGCTGCCAGCATCCTCCACAGCTGGCACTCATCAGGGCCCTGGCAGCTTTACCCTGCGCCGTGCCAGATGCCTTGCAGTCCCTCGCCACTCCTTTGCAAAGTGTTCATGGTTCTAATTAGTGCCAACACCTGACAAAAACAGGGGAGAGGCAGGATGGGATGACACAGAGGTGGCTCAGTCAGGGCAGTCATGCTCCCAGCAGTAATGAAGCACTGAAGCTGGAATGAGGAGAAGCTAGGTGATAAGAAAGGGCAGGAGGGGAATATTTTGCCATCAGAAATTAAGTATGCTTTGGACTAATGTCTAGTGCAAGTGATATTTTAATCTCATTGGCAGGGAGCTGCTTTTCCAGGCAGGCAGAAATAGTTTGGGGTTTTTCTGGTATCTTCCTTCAGGTAGAGGATCAGATGAAAGGACACGTGCCATCTGCTAAGTACCACCCCAGCACTGGGGGTGAAGAATATTCCCTGACCTAACAATCAAGAATTCACTAAGAAAAAATAAACTCAAGGCTTGCTTCTCCCTCAGGGAAGTTTTTATTTTGGAGACACCAGTAATTGCAGTGCAGTGGCTCTTGACCACTCTGGTGCAAAGAACAGAAGAGCCAAGCATGAAAACTGGGCCCCCAATCCTATTTAGCAGCAGCAATTAATGAGGCACCACTATGGCTGAGTTGTTCACTGCAAGACCACCTCCATGACCCCTTTGTCTGTCACAAAGGAACAGCCACAGGAACACTGGCCAAAACATCCTTGGTGCTACCAAGAAGGCTCAGCACTGAAGTATAAATCCAACATGCAGGAGAGTCCAACACCAGAAGTCAGCATTCCTGTTTTATGGTCTGCAACTAAAAAGCACCATGTGCAAGACAGATTTACCCTTCTTTTTCTTTTTTT
>VWZN01010470.1:252164-281961 GCA_013396955.1 Regulus satrapa | reverse complement strand
TTTTTTTTTTTTGCCTCTGTACTCCCAGATACCCAATGGAGTCATACACATGCACGAGGACATCCCTTGGAGAGCCATCCATGTCATGTGGATAAATGTACTGTCACAGCCACAACAGTGATTTTCCTAAACCCCCATTTTCAAAACACTTGTTCCTTGCAATGCCTGGATGTTATCCTTGTGCAGCACTTCCCAATGACACAGAGATAAGAGATCAACACCTGCTTCTCCTGCAACAGGTCTGCAAACCCCTTCCCCAGAATACACTTGTATTTTCTTGCAAACTGATTTTCTACCAGGGAGATTTTACTAATTCCTGACTTATTCTTCATAATGAAATAGCTCCAAATATGGGGTATAAGAGAGAGGAAGTTTTTGACTGGGTTCATACCACATTCTACAGTTCCTAATTAGATGACTGTCTATGAATCAAAAAAGTAACTGCATAAATTTCTTGAGATAGCTGCTTGAATTAGACCTGGGATCATTAAAGCAGCTCAGTTTACATTGGGTGTTAAGAGCCATTAAACAAGCCTTCTACATGGGTGAGTCAGTGAATGAGTCTCAGTGCCTGCTGCTGGCACCCAGTCCAGTGTTTGTGCACACCAGCAGCATTCACCCAGAATATTTACCTACCACAGCTAGAGAAATTATCATTGTGAATGGACAAGAAAGGAAAAATATGATTTTTCTCTAAAATCTGAAACATCAAAGGGCGACCTAAAGTAAGGGAAAAAAAAAAGTTCCATTTACTCTTTGCAAGGTAGGAGACTAGAAAACTAGACCTGCAGACTTACTACTTAATTTGTCAGTGTATAACATGCTACTCCTGAGAGCTTTCACTGACTGTAAAGACCTCCAGTGTGGTCCAAAACAATAACAGGGTGTTTGTCAGGCAGGAAGGAAAATCCACAGAATTACATTATGCCAAGGGACACCAAAAACTGTGGAGAAAAGACAGTGGAAAAAACTTATTACTGCTGCTTGAGAGCGGAGGTCTGCCAAACCCAGAGAGTGAAAAACAAAAGGGCTGTAACCTATTCTGGATAATATCAGAGACTACAGTAAAAAGGTTAAAAGAAATCATCCCTTTCTACCACATGTTTATTGCCTGCCTTTGTTTGGGCTTACAAGCCTGAAGGCTCCTTTTTCCCTCTTGATCACTAGTCTTGGGGATTTTTTTGTCACAATTTTGTACAAGAAGTTGCTTTTCTTCAAAGAGCTCACATAGACTACACTGCAGAATCAGGACATTGTTCACTCCAGAAGAGGAAACACCAAACAAGCATACAAACAGGGAGAGAGAAAAAACACATCCCAAAAGAGAGCAGTCCAGCAACAGAGATGTACACAGGCTTGTAAAATGTGACAATCACTATCACAAAGAAATAAAATCCCTGCCAGGTCTCTGATAGACATTGTGCATGCTGAGCCTAGATATTTCCTCCTCTTCCTCTCTGTTTTAAGAGGGGACATTAGTTGAGCCAAATGTGAAGCTAAGGCTGTCAATAAAGATTTATTGGCTTGCTGACAAAATCTGCCAGTGGCCAGCAGCATTGTCACAGAGACTCAGTGAAGGCAGGAGTATAAAAGTTGCTCAAGAAGACATCACTCAGGCTGATGAGGGCCAACCACTGCCCATGTTTGCCTAAACTGCCAGCTAATTGAGGTGGGAAATGACTTCTCAAGAAGACGGACACTCCTCCTGATCTTGATTAACTCCCTTTGTATTGTGGTTTACAGAAATATGTCAGCGTTCTCCATCAATCTGCCAGCAAGTCTTTTCTCTAACATATTTCAGCTTGCCACTTGGCCTTTCACTGTGGATAGGTGCTGCCACAGCTGATATAGCTCCCACATGACATCAGACAGCAGCGCTACCTCTTCCTGCTGGCGCTGACCTTCTTTCTCTACAGCAAAAATGAAGCAAGACAGGAACTTCAAAGAAAAATGGTATACTGGAGAATTTGCATTTGTGTACTTGTAAGTGAATACTTCTCAGGTATCTTTTCAAATCCTTATGACTGAGAATGGTTTTTAAAAGTAAGATCTGGGGACAATGCCATCAAAGACAAACAGTGCTGCTTTGAACACATATATATGGTTTCATACAAAATGTGACTTTGAAGGAAAGTTCAAAAAAAAATCAAAATACTTTCTGTGTTATTTGAAAGAGATACAGGAAAGTGATATTCGTTTATTGCCTATCAGAAATATATAAGAAACAAAATCAGGAGGTAGGTAACTGAGTCCATATATCCCCAATGTTTCTAATAAGCTTGGGACTGCAATACAGATCAAGTTCAGGTCGGGTTGCCAAATGAACGGCTCCTTGTGGATATTCTGTATTGCTTCTTTGGGAAAGACCTCTTTTCACTGTGTCTCTATACAGCATCTAATTCAGGAAGGCTCTGCTCCAAAAGGAAAATCTACAGGCAGCAATACAGAAGGCCACTTAAGAAACAATTACCCAGAATTAAAAAGCTGGAGTAATTGGCAGGAAATATTCTACTTGCTTAATCTGTCATTCAGTTATCACTACGTCTACATAATATTCCAGATAAAGAAAAGCAGACTCAAAATTCATATTTGTTTTTTCCCCTACCCTGGAATGTAGGTGGTTGGCATTTCAATTTTACACACACACACACACACACACACACACACACACACACACACACACACACACACACACATATATATATATATATATATATATATGCCTGATCATTAAAAGACATAAATACCAAGAAAGCCTATTCGTTAACTTGCAGAGTACTAGGAAGGTAAACATTTGAAAGTTTATTTTCTATTTTAATTTCATCAAAAGAAAAATCTTTCTCATTCCCTTATGTAGCTAAATATCTATATCTAAATATTGGTCTTTTACCATCTTCACCATTGCAGAATCGATGTGTCTTCCAGCTGAGCCATAAAAGGAGGTGCATGAAAATGGAGTATGTCTGAAAGATACCTGGTGCAGTACTCAAGAAGTCAACTTTTAGTTTGATGGAAGAGTGTACAGAGAAAGGTGAGCACAGAAACAATACATGAAAACCAAATGGAAATGTCTCTAAGCTGGATATTTTGCAAAACATCTCTGTGGTGTGTAAATTACCAGGTTAGTTTCTCTCAACTTCTCAGATTAATGTTGTCCCTTCATACCTTAGGCAGGATATATTTTTATAAATGCCAGTGTTTCTGAAGTTTTTGCTTTCTTTTTGGTGTCAAAGACAAGGTTCATAAATAATCATCTTCAAACATCTTACAAACTTGTGGATCTGCACGGACAGACAGAGAGGAATTCTCGTTAAGAGCAAGAAATGAACTTATATTGATCGTGGACCAGCCTGTGGGGATGATTTCTTCTTTTTTCTTTTCTATTTTTTCCTTTTTTTTTTTTTTTTTTTTTTTTTTTTTTTTTTTTTTTTTTTTTGATAGGATGAGTTAATTTCCCAGTTCTACACAATTTATCTGTGCTGAGCTGGAAGAGTGTTGAGTGGGAAAGGGTTTCATTGTCCACTAGGGCCTTATGGCTCTTCAACACCCACCACTTCTGCCTCATGTCAAAGAAAAGCAAATAGGTTTATTAAATAGCTGTCAGGCCAAATGAGGCTGTACAGAGAACAAACAGAAAGGAAATTGGATTAGAGGCAGAGTACATGCCACACTAAACAAGGGTACAGATTTACAGCTTTCTCGGTGTAACTGGACAAAGGACTTTGAAGATGAGTTTTGGGGAGGGGGAAGCCAAAGTCTGCAGAAAAGGAGGCAGGTGCCCACACAGCCCCAGCAGAGTGGCAGAAATCCTCCTCAATAGCTGGCAACACAGAGGCGAAGGTACCCCTCTCTTCTTTCAGTGTGCTGTATTTCTCCAGCACATTCTCTCAGGGTGTGAAGAGGAAGAAAATCCAGGCTGTCCCTTACTCACCTCCCTCAGGGAAGATGCCTTTACCCCGACCTTCCCAGGCGTCAGTCCTAAATCACACCATCTAACCCAGCAGGGGCAACAAGAGAGAAAAGTAGTCATGGCAGAGCTACAGAGAATTAAACTTTCCCTGATAAAAGCTTTGGCTCACAGGCAGACTCAGAGAGGTTGGTCTCTTTTGCAAGTGGCTGATAGTTATTCCCAGAGAGACCCTGGCCAAATTCTCACCATGGAGGAGAAAGTGCCAAAATATTTTTAAGTCATTTTAAGCTGAGAGAAAAGGGAAGGAAAATACAATCACGCTCACTTAAGGGACTGCAGGGGCTGGGAAAGTCAAAAGGATCATAATGGGCCAAGCACTGGAAGGAGATTTGTGTTTTGGGCTAGTCTGCAGGCCTCAACTAGTTGCAAGTGCAGTACCTGGCACTTTGACTTGTGTTGCTAGAGCAGCCTGAAGTTTTCTTCTTCCAGAGGAGGAGTCTATACCACATCACCCACGGCACAGTAACTGACTCCACCATGAGGAGCAACAGGCTGTGACCTGATGACCCTTGCACCCACCTTCAAAACCTGTGGTTTTGTCTCCCACAATCAAACTGGATAGCAAAGTGCTAGGTCTCAGCTACTCCTCCACACTCAGGTCCAAAGTCAAGCACTTTTCTGGATCTTCACCTCAAATCACATCAGGCAGCTTGGGTGGCTTATTATCTGCTGAGTTATTTAAGCACGTGGTGGGTATTGGCTTTTCTTCATCTCTTGACTGTTTTAAATGCTCTGATATATCTTGATCACAGCAATTTCTAAGCTAATTTGTCCTCAGACCATTGTGCATTTGGAAGTATTCTTGATTATTTACCTTGCGGGAATTTTAAAAGCAGTTGTCAAGATTGACTCAAAGCATTAAAATGGTGCACACACCTGGATATCATGCTGCAAAAAGAAGAGTCTTTATTCCATGCATGATCTATGTACCATGTTCCCCAATTTAAGCTCATTTAAATGTTTAATGTGGCAAAACAAACATCAGCTGACTTTTAGTCACTTACATTCAGCATCCAAGACAAATCTTGATTTTCTGAACTCCATCCAAAAAAATCCTTTATTTTAATAAATGAACCAGTGAAATTATTTGAATAGCTTCTGTAAAAGCATACGTAAGATAACAGTTGACACCATGAAAAACCATTCAGATGTTCTGATAAACAGAATGGAGCAAATTGCAGAGTTTAGAGTCTTTTTGAAGAGGGAAAGTGCAATGAGGATGGCATGTGTCATTCTGCTACTGAAATATCATTTCTCAAGGTCTTGGCCTGAAAATATCAATATTCCTTTAACTGTTAGGGGCTGAATTAAGACTGTATTCCAGAACATGAACTAGCTTAGGTCCTTTGGTAAGCACAGTGTACTGTCTGATCAATAAGGTAATTGTAAAGATAACAAGGTCATTTGAGGATCCTGACAGTAAGAGCAACAATTTTGATCTGAGTGGGACTACCCAAACAATTTGGCCTGGAAGGAGAAGGGAAATGCCCATGTTCTTTGATCCCAGAGTGGTGCTTGGCAGCCTCTCCTCATGGCTGTACCAGAGTGGACAGGGCTGGGAGACACCATACATTCAGCCTCCAGGGTGTTGCTGGGTCAGAAGAGGGACAGAGATGTCATCTCCAGCACATTATCTGCTGTGTGTTTAAGTGACAGGCATCTGTCATCAGTGGTTAGCAGAGCAGCCACAAGTGCTGCTCCTCCTGCTCCAGGGTCGGCTAGTCCAAGGCACCCATTAGCTTTGGCTCACCATGATGGCCAAGAAATTTTCTTCTGTGCTTCAGGCACAAGTTTCTGCCTCTCTGATCTTAGTAAGGTGCTATCATAAACCACAAAATTAGGTGTCATGGTGGAAAGTGCTTTGCACAGCAGTCACATGGCAGTATGTGGTAAGGATGGTGTGCTATATCAGCAGGAGAATCCAGGCAAAGTCCACCTCAAGATGCTCAAGACTAATTCCACTTACAAGAAGTCATGTTTCTTTTGTCTCAACACTGAAAATGCAAAGGCTTCCTTTCCTCCTTACCACCAGTTTGTCAGGAGCCAAGACTATTGTTACCAGGGAGCAGTTGAAAGTTTCCCTGATGTACTGCAAGAATTGGAAGCAAACATCTGGTTTCAAATGCATTTTTGCAATGATTCAACTGGTCTGTTTGGGGATGCTGTGGCTGTGCTTAATTTTATGGTCATATTACATGCTGATAGATCTTACTTTTTTNTTTTTATTTTATTTTATTTCACTAACAGAAAGCATCAGTATCTTGCCCGTGAATTATCTAAACAGTTTCAGCTCTCTTGATAATGAAACATAAATCAGAGCACAAGTTGATTAGTAGCATGCTTGTAAAATATTGCACATACTCCAGCACTGGTAAAAGAGCATTCAAGCCAAATGTTATAGGCTTTGGCTTGTTGGCTTGAAATAAAACATCTAGGACTACATACTCATGAAGTGTTAATTATTTGTATCATGACAGCACACACAGGTGGTAGCTATGAAGTACATTAGTACTTCATAGAAGGCCAGCCCTACTTTATTTGGGGCTGAAAGCAGGATGACTCTATAATAATCAAGATTTTGAGGAAGTGATGACTGTTGCTGAAACTCTTTCCTCGTCATCAGAAGTGAAACTCATCCACTTTATTAAGAGCAGATTTAAGGCTACACAAGCTTCAGCAGGAAAAGGCTGAGAGTGATAGCAGTCCCTACTGAAAATCCCACCCATTATTAGCAAGGCTGAATTAGAGAGCAATATGGTAGAATCCAAATCATTCAAATAATGATGCAAACACAGCAATAAATCTGTTGCTATATGTCATTGTAAAAACAGAAGAGGTTTTTAATTGAGACCACAGTAAAGAATTGTTCAGAAGCCATAAAATGAGTATTATTACTGTTACAAAACCAGGCTCCTCATAAGAGCCACCAGGCCTTGCTTTTTCTATATGGACTAATAAAAAAAAACATTAAAAATCAGCAGATAGTGTATCATTAAGTTATTTAATGGCTTTATCTGACCAGAGATTTTTGCCTTGAGCAAGTTTTCTGCAGAGTTGGGCACATTATAGACCTGCAGACAAAAGTGTCAAGCTAGACAGGGAGACCAGACTTGACTGATTAACACATACTACAATATAGAGGCAACTATAGAGGTGTTTGGAATGTGGCAGAAGCAGCAGATTGATCAGCTTCCAAAACAAGCTGTAGATGATGTCCAGTTTCTGGTAAAAGTACAGTGGAGACAAAACAGCCAAACCTCAGAAGCCACTGAAACCTTAAACCAACCAACCAAAAACAACCCATGGATTGAGGTAGTCAAGTTTCAATAATCCATGAAATTACTGAAGCAATAAAAAGGAAGCAAGTGAAAACAACATGTGCCACAAGTTAAAATCCTAGGAAAAATGAAGGGCAGGTATGAAGTAGCAAGGAGTACAGCTGCAGTAGAAGGGGATCTGCAGAGCTGAGAAAATGTTGGAGGGAACCCAGCTTTACACTGCACTTAGCTGAAGGGATGTTTCAGCCTGGCACTCACCCAGTTACCCCAGACTTAGAACCCATTAGCTGGAGCACATTGGTCACACATCCTCTGCTTCCAGTCCACACAGAAGAAACAAGGTTTGTGACCTCCAGGACTGCCTCACAACAACAAACCAAAGCATGGTAAGTGGGTACATGTGGGAGACAGACTTCAAAATCACTCCTGCCCTAAAGAGATACACTAACACAGGGTGAAGCTTTGCTTATCTAAAAGTATACCTGCATTGCAGAAATTTTCAGTTTAAACTTTGTAACATGGTATTTTTCAGTCTGTATTGGAATTTTTTTCAGGGAGTGTATTGATTGAAATATCCTACAGCAACTACTACCACCAAAAAAAGGAAAGGAAAGGAAAGGAAAGGAAAGGAAAGGAAAGTAAAGGAAAGGAAAGGAAAGGAAAGGAAAGGAAAGGAAAGGAAAGGAAAGGAAAGGAAAGGAAAGGAAAGGATTTGCACGATGTTAAATATCATGCCATGTGCTTTAACTTTTAGTCAGTCTGGAAGTGACCAGGCCATTATACTACACCTAGGGATTACTGATGATCACTTTCAACAGAAAATATTTTATCCTAGGCTTCATGCCCATGCCTGACTATAATCATGGGGAGACAGCAGATTTGCATCATTATTGTCTCTCTCAGAGAAGAACCTCCCGTGAATCATTTGACTTCAGCAGGTATGAGATGGACTGGTACATGGACTGGACTGCTCCAAGGCAGGGCAGGGCAGGCTGTTCTAATACTGTGTGTAATACTGTGTAATACTGTGCTGAATATAACAGCAGGGATGCACGTGTCCAAGATTCAGCACCCAGAAATGTTAGAGCATTCTTTCTACCAACATGCAAAGCAAAGTTTGCTCATCACACTAACCAGACTGCTCATGCTAGTTTACCATTTCCATGGCATCTTTGAACTACCACATAAGGAAATAATCTAGGACCAGCAGCAGGAAATATCTGTGATCACCTCCTAGTATGCAAAGTTATTGTACCCTTCACCAGCAGTCCCTCTCCCCATCTTTTTCTAAAGATAGATTGTTCCTTCTGATCAAGACATCAATACAAGACGCATTGAGTCAGATTTAGCCTTGCAGCCCATGGTCTCATGCAATGGGTTTGTAGATAACCATACAGCCTGTTGTTACATATCAAATTCTATCAGATGCTATCAAAAAGGGTATATGGTCACACCATATTCCCTAAACAGCCAGACTGTGACCACACCAAGAAATCTAAATTCACAGCCATGAATTTCTGAAAATGAGACCAGGCAGGCTACACTCAGTTCTCTTGCAAATTAAAGAAAAGATGTAATACTGAACTAAACTGCCTGGATGTCTCAGGTAAAGGTGGCATCTTTTCCTGCAGACAGACACTATTTGTCTCTCCTCCTTGGGGGCCGGCCTGTGGATCATAGAGAATAGGTAGGGATTGATACTGGACTGCTCTAAAACTTCTTTCATAACACAGTGATGAAAGAAAGTTGGTTAATGACTAAGGAAGACTTTCCTTTGTATTATGATTCCTTCTTGGCAAGGATCTCACTTCAATAAACACATTTTAAAATGATCACCACTGGTCAAGGACAAAGTGAATCACTCAAGTCAATTTGACATAATTCTGTTTGATTTGAAGTTTATCTACTATTTGATAAATCACAGCCTGTCATCCTTCAGGGGTGGCTACAGGAAAAATAGGTCCTCAGTGACAGACAAAGTTCCCTGTCCTTCACTCTCTCACCTTCTGGGCTCTCTGGACTTGAAATTTTGATTTGAGTCCCTTCACAGATAGTATCAAAATGGGTAAAACTTTTTTTTCTCATTCTTGATAGGCAAAGTCCCAGGAAAGTAATACATTAAACACTAACCTGTAGCTCCAGAAAAAAAACAGGAGTAGTAGTTGTTTGCCAAAGCCTGAATTAGAGACCAGCGACTTGAGATAAGATAGGCAATCAGCTCTGACTCTGCCACTGCAGACTTCTGGTCTACTTGCAAGAGAAGATATGTCATCATTTCTCTTGACAGTCCCCAGGATCTCAGGGAGAATGCCTAACAGTCACAGGAGAAAGAGGGAAAGGAAAACAGGACTCTTAAGGAAGAATGAAGGGCTTTAGGAAAGAAGGTCTTAGCTTTATTTTTAACAGAGTCCACGTCAGGTCTGATGTTATATACACTTGTGTATACCATCATCCTTGGGCAAGAAGACTACAGCATGGTGATGTAACATAGATTTTTGTTGTTGCATTAATCCCTACATAAGAGTCTCATTGTCAGAAAAGGTCTGAATAAAAAACAAGTCTGTTTATTCTTTGCACTGTTCAGTAGTCACTTGAATAACATCCTTTTTTAAATTAGAATTTCTGCCTAATCTGCCTATTTCTCACAAGCAAATAAACAGACAATTTGTCACTGGAAACACATTTTCCCTGGACACTTCACACAGTAAAAAGTCATGTACTACATTGAATTTACAACAGCTGTCAAGAAAAAAATGGATTTCAGCTATACGTTCCATCTAGTGTTCAAACACGGAAGCAGTCAAAACGAGGTGGCCAGTCCCTGGGACTGATTTCCTAGGCATGCTTCTGAGGCTCACAATTAACTTCTTCAACACATTGGCAGCATGGCAGAATTCTGGACAGTAAGAGCCAAGTGTGAGCACTGCAGAATGCAGCAGCTGCTTTTGCTGTCAGCTGTGGCAGGCTCTGTTTCTTATGGCTAGTTAAGGAGGAAGAGACGAGAGGTGCTAGCCCATAAACAGTTATAAGCTAGGGAAAAACTCCCTTGATATTTTTTTCAGGAGTTTAAATTAATATACAAGCATGTGTTATTAAAAAAGTAATTTTTATGTTGCTGTTCCTCAGGAGACTACAAAATGTTTTACACACACATCTAGTTAGACAGAAATGGTATATTATTCCATCATGGAGGAAAAAAATGCTTTCGTATGGAAGCGCAGAAGTTTCACTTGCCCAGTTGTTCTTGACTGGTTCAGAGAGTGGTTGTTCTCAAAAACATTCAACTACTGTCAGGGGTACCCAGAGAAATACAATACTGCTCAACCATAGTCAGATTATTCCCTGGACTGGTACCAAAAATAGCAGATGAAAGTGGTTATGAATCACAGTTTGTTGGAGAAGGGAAAAGGCAGAAGAGCTTTTGGAAGGACTGTCCCCTGTCATGGTGCACAGTCCATGTCACACAGAGTATATGAGTCCTCACCCTTCTGTGTGGGCACCCCCACTTCCCAGACTGATGCCCTTCCCAGTGCAAGTCTGGCACTGGTTCTATGATCTCTATTTTTATGATGGCTCTCGCTGAGTCATTTGACACCAAATCCACTGCACATGTACCCTGATTTCTTAGTATCTACCTCAGCCAACACTAATCAAATCGGAAATTCTTCACAGGAGGGTTCTCCCTTCCTCCTCCAAATGAAACATCTCCTCCTGCTGTACACACTCTTTAATTATTACACTATTCAGAATAGAAACTTAGGAAGATGGTTATTGCAGTAGGGCCTCTTCCTTCTTTTCAGAAACAAATACAATGAAAAGTTCAAAAGCCTCTTGCTTTTGGTCACAACCATCAGGCCAGTTTGCCAGGAGGCATACGTATGTACATTTGTATTTTATACAGCCTTTCTTCTTCCTTCCCTCAAAGTAGTCCTCTAAAGACCACACAGTATGCAGCATTTGGAATTTTCTTTCTTTTTTTTTTCCCCCTCTGGAGCTCATTCTAAAGTACTTCCACAGACATTTTTCTTGCTTTGTGTTGCGTTTCCTCTGTAAGCTTTAAAAGACTTGGCAACACAACTTCCCTGGCTGGTATAAATACAGCCATAGATATTTTTAAATCGCAAAAGCAAACCTTCCTACTCCCCCTCCCTCCTCCCCAAAAGCCATATCACGCAAGGATCTCTCTCCTCCTTCTGATGGAAGTAATTTCATTATTTTAAAAGCACTTATGCAACCAACAGAGGCGACACCATGTGTGTGTGCATACACAAGCCTCCTCAGGAGTCAATATGATTGTGTCCTCTCCCTAATTTCTCTTTTTTCTATCCTTTATCAATATGAATAATTATTTTTTTACATTTTAACCAGGTACTGATTGACATCCACTGCACCTATTTTAAACACAAGTTTCCGATGTGTGGTGTTAAATTCAAGTAGGTTGCTACATTTGGTGGAAAAGACACAGAGAATGCCCCTTTGATGAATTATACAAGTCCAGTTTAGTCATGGAAGTTGCTTCCTATTAAGAGATGATTTCAACAATTGTCCCCTGACCAATGGGTTAATTCTAACCACCTCCAGGCCCTATATGTGCTTAGGGATCTTCATTTACTGCAGTGCTTTCCCTTGGTCTAAAGCAAACTAACTGCAGTGTCACTTTTCCCCAGTGTTTGAAAAACATGTTTATTGAGTTTTGGTTCAAGTTTAGAAGCCCTCACATAATTTCCTTGCTACTGAAACTTGTCCATTAATTTAATTTCTCTGAAATCTGCTTCCAATTATACACTTCCAACTAAAAAAGCATTTACTCACACTATATCGGCCTAGAAAGCAGCATAATAAGCAACTAAAGGCAATGTTGACATAAACACAGTGAAACACCCCCAAAAGATGGAACCAGAGCAGCCTATCAGGCAGTCTGGACTGAGACAGTCATTCCAGATAAAGTACTCCCATTTCAATATTCTGTTATCTCAGACAATACATTTTCACTCTCCTCCCCTCAAAAGTTAAGCAACCCAAGGCAGGAGAGACTTTGGGGCTTTTTGAGCTTCCTCATTGACTTTTGTCAAGCAACAAATAATCTCTTTTTTAGGATGGAAATTTTTTATACAGCCTTTCTTCTGTTTCAAAGAGTTGTTCTTTAATGTATAGCTAAACAGGAATAGTATGACAGGTGGAAAGGGAAGGTTTGGTATTCAACAATCCCAGCTTTGTCTGGTGGGTTATGGGGAGGAGGACCTGTGCTGTCCTCTTTCCAAATGTCAGCATGTTTTAACAAAAACTCCATCAGTCCATGCAGAGCAGAAAGATCTCTGCCCATGGTGACAAAAAGATGGCAAATAAAGGACTGGCAATATGTCATAGCATCCAGTAATACCTGAGCTTCTTCAGACTTAGAAACTAAAAAGATAGCCCGAAAATGCCAGAGATACAAAATTCGGATTATGTTGGAGTGTTTGAGAGGAAGAAATGTTTATTGAAGTATACTGATTTCTCATGCAATTCCTGTTCTCAGATGTGCTCAGAAGCAAATTGCTGGAAGAGCTCTATAGAAGTCCCTGAAACCAAATGTCTCCCCCCAGATTTTATAGCTCTGCGCTGCCTGGGGTGTGTAATCCTCACCAAAGGAGCTGAGTGGTGTTTCTTCAAGAGCAAGGACCTTGGGCTTTTTGGTATCCACAGTAATGTTTAGAGTGAGAGAAGAACTTGTGACACAGTGGTCATTCAGCACACCCTAGCATACACAGTCTCCCTCCCACCTCATTGGGCATTTTAATGTCCATTAAGTGTTAAAAAGTCCCATTATACTCTGCTTTGCTGGCCTCAAGAGTTTCTACTTCAGCCAGATCTCCCCAGTACTGGTGTTAATTGTCCATTTGAATCCCCAAGTATCTGAACTTCCTCTCTCCCTGCAGACAGTTCTACACCCTTCATCTGTGATCTCTATTTCCAGATACATCCCCTGAGCTGCCTTAAAACACCTCTGAGGCTTCCAAGCTCCAGAGCACTGGAGGAGGCAGGGTCCAACAAGGGTCAGGATTCTCCCATCATCAACCTGATGTGGAAGGGTCAGCCTTAGGAGACCAAAACTCAAATTTGACTATAAGCAGAGCCAGCACAGAGCTATGGTGATGAATCAATCATACTGGAGTGTGCCTTTCCCTAAAATGCATGCAGCTTCTCTGCTGCAGAAAGAGCCACGGCTGCAGAGGACAAAGGAGGCTGTCAGCAGTTTACAAGTCTTGCCATACATCTGTTAACTTTTATTATTCAGTATGATTTTAAACAAGAATATTATAGTTTCATGGGAAACAATGGAATTCTTTATTTTGTAAGACAAAAGAAAGTCTCTATACACCTCTTTCTGTCACCAATGAAAGAATTAATGAGCACTTTTTGCCTTGCCAAGGAAGAAATAAAAGATACCTCAGAACAGTGGTATTACTAGCATCTTTAAGAATAATTTACTGTTTCTTTGCTTCACCTTATTTTTACCTAGCTCAATGCTTAGAGGAATGAATTCAGGTTACCTTACAAATACTGCAGCAGAAGTCACCAACAAATTATACACCTTATTTTTCCTAACTCTTGCACTTTCCAGCAATATTTCTTTTGTCTACATATTTGGTCAGCTGTACAAGTAACATTGAAAAGACAAAAAAAACCCAAACCAAAACAAAACAAAAAAAAAAAAAAAAAAGAGAGAGAGAGGGAGCGAAAATACTACAGGAAGCGATTATCAGCATGAAATAAACTCTATTTGGAGAAACAGAAACAGAAGATCTGTGGTAGACCTGCAGAGAAACAAACCTGTTGTATATATCAAATATCAAAAACCTTTACCAGGAGTCCCCATAAAGGAAGCACAGACATGGTGCTACTCTATGGGGCAAGTTCCTTTAAGGAAAATGAGCAATACCGAGCTGTTAGCTCAGAACAGTATTGCTCATTTTCCAAAGGCATACTTGGCAAGGGAAGACAAACTGCGGAATTAATGTCAAGAGGAGTAACAACTGGGGAAGCAATGGCAAAACAAACATAAAGAACTGCCACCAGATGTTCAGGCAGATCCCCTTTTCCTCTGATCAGAGTGGTGCAGCAAAACTGCAGCTGCTCTTGTGTCTGTTCAAGATTTGTATTAAAAATGAAAGCATCAGCATTTGCCTGTCCTGCTTCAGGGTGTGCTAGAGTCACCCAGGCTCCAGCAGAATATAATCTGCACATGGAGGTTAACATGGTTGAATCAATCTGATCATGGATGAAAATTCAGCTGCTATCGATTCTCTGCTTACACTGATTGCCCTTCCGGGGTCAGAATGGAAACCCATCCCATTGTTCAGTGAATACAGTATTCTGTTCACTACATCAATTACCCTGACCCCAGGGGGTCCAAAAGCCTCCCTGCTCACCCATTTACAGTGACAGCTGTCATGCTAATGAATCCACATTGACATTATAATTAAACCATTACACAAAGTGAGGCCTCACTCTCAGCTGTACAGCCAACACACAGAAGGCCACTCTGGAGAGGTTGCCTTTTAGAAATGTAGTTTAGTAAGAGGAGGTATCTCTTGAGTGTTAGAAGATGAAAAACACGGGCAAAAGATGCAAACTTAAAGAGAGGTTAGAAAACAAGGACAACCCTTGAAGTGACTTTTGTTTTCTTCTTTAGGGTGGCTTCTGCTGAAGTGGTTTCATGGCAGATTCCTGACAAGTCTCCTTTTTAAGTACATATTGTAGAACAAGAAGCACTGAAAGGCAATAATGAACAAGCAGAGTCAGAACCTCTGCACCTCACCTGAGCTAGAGATCTCACATATCACAGACCAAGGATAAAAAGCAAGCTGAATATACACCAGCTGATGTGTAAGTATGACAATTGTCCAAGAGGAGGAGGATGCTGCTATGTATCACAATTCCATACTGCTTAGCTGGAGCCCTGCTTCATAGGGGCACTGCAAATCCATTCAAACCATAATCTTCTGAGTTCCTTTATACACAGTGCACCCTTTTCAACTTTGGCCATTGCTGATCAACAGTTTCCAAAGGTTTTATGTAATAATGGATTGGGTGGATAGAGTTTCCTATCATACAAAGGGCTGGTGCTTCTTTGCAGACTGAAATGTAGGTAGATGGAGAAAGCTGGCAGAGAAAAATATTGATGTTTAGGAAAAGAAAAAAAGTTATTTTGCACTGTCCTGTGAGTAGTGATCTTCCCAAGTAATACTTCACAGTTATATAGCAGCCTATTACATAAAATTTAGTAATAACTGAAATATTTTGTTCTAAGGAACTATCAATTACATGTGCTCATCTTGATGGAGAGAGTACGACCTACAGAAAACAGTTTTATCAGTAGCATGGAGGTCATCAGTTTGATAGTCTGAAGTCACACAGTCTGGCCTGGACAAGCCAAAAGGGTCCTCTACCCATATTTAGTTTATCAGGAGTCTCTCACTGGAGTCTGAGTACCACAGGACTTAAAAACTGTATTTTGATTTTTTTTAAATACAATGCATTCAAGTCCTGTGCTAAGCTCTGGGAAATTATTCCATGTTGCTGTTTGGGAGCAAATACTCATATTTGAGTACTGAAAAGCACTCAGTATAATGTTTTATCTCAGGCTTTCAAACTTAGTAAATTTAAGGGCATGGCTGTTGTTCAACAGAAGAGATCACCTGAACTTACTGTGAGGCCCTGTGATCATCCTGAGCTGAATTCAGATCTATCAGAATGAAGAGGAATCTATGACTTCCTGGGATCATCTAGAACCCTCTGCATCTTCATGTAAATCTTCAGCAGAATTCAGCTTTAATGTAACCCAGCAATTCTTGGTGGCAGATGATTAAGCTATGAAGATTTGACTTCTCTGCCCCTTCAGGCTGTTAAAAGCTGCCCAAAATATATCTTGCTGGTTTATTGTAACTAAGAAAGTAATATGGCTTCTGCACTGACCATGTTAAAATCCATGGCACATGGATTACGCAACATTCCTGCCCTTCCCACTCTCCTCCCCACCCCCTTCTCCCCCAAAAAAAATCCAAGAAAACCCCCCAAAAACCAAAACCAAAACCAAAAAGTAAGCTTGACTTTATTTTTAATTACTTAGACAGAAAAATTTTCAAATTTTAAAGTAGAATAAAAGTTTACCAAGAAAATTTTATTTTCCTTAGAAAAGTCAGATGTTCTACAATAGATGGAGATTTTTCAGTCATTTTCCCTATTGAAAGAGAGCACACTTCACACTTCTAATTGCTTTTAGAGTTACCTTCTTCAAATGATAAGCCTGCATGTTTCTTTCCTCCTTTCATCTCCTCTCTACAGAAGCTTACCTCACATCCCAAAGTGAAAAATAGCAAGAAACAGACATAAAAGACAAGTCATGGAGTTAAGCACTCACAAGTTGGGAAGTGTCAAAATCCTGGCCACCCTGTGACCCTTAAATCAGCCAATGGGTGGTGAAAATGTTAGTGTGTTTGACTCTGTTACCTTGCAGAGATCCTATTCAGAACACAAGGAACATGCCGAGCTATGTAGCAGCCATCAGTAGAAGAACAATGAAAAATTCTTATAAATCACAGGAAGACCCAAGGAAGCACACACTGGGGATATCATGTGGCATCATGTGGTCTTCCACATAAATGATCAGAAGAGTTAAAATTCTTAAATCCCCCATTATCATATTAAGCCAGTCCAAAGCAAATATTTAGTACTGGAAGGGGATATAATCTGGCTGAAGTTATGGGCAGTTGGACCATGGTCAACAATTTTAGCAGCAGGTTACACTTCTGGTCCTACTTATAACACTGCATGTACAGAACAAGATCTCAGAAATTTATTTTATTTTTTGCTTTTAAATGGGCATAGTTCCTTTGCCTTCCCTAGGGCTATGCAAGTCTACAGAAGCTGAAGACTGCCTGTAATGTATGTTGTGTTATTTTGGTTTCCTAAACTGTAGTTCAAATGATGGATGGGAGGTTGAGGCAGCTGATAACAATGCTAAATGGTGAGTGACCAAATATGCACCAGTAGCTCAGTTAAAATTGTGTAGCTGGCATAGAGCTGGGCTTGGGTTGAGAAACAGATGAAGTGTCCTGAGAGCATGTCAGCCCTGGAGCCCTTGAAATGTGGTTTTCTTTTGCAAAACTTCTTTCTCCTGGGGGATGGCCAAGAGGGATGAGTGTGACTTTTAAAAGCCATGAACATGAGGGCTTCTAATCAAGGATGCAATCAGTATACCAATAACTGTAATATGCAAAAAGTCAAGAGTACAGGATGTTGGGATCAACTTGCTCCTCTCTTAAAGGGGAAGGTGCACAGAACAGAGAGGGCATTTGCATGTTTTGTGCTACTTTCTTGTTCCCAGGACATATTCACCTATATGCCTCAGCAGAGTTTAGATCTTTTCAAAAGACTGACATCCCAGAAGTGGGATTCTTCTCTTCCATGGTCTCCATACTACACCTTGAGGAGCCCAGTTAGGTGCAGCTATTCTCTTTGGAAGTTAGTTTTACTCTGGTGTTTCTATGGAATCTGTGCTGCCTATCCTCTGGTGCAACAATTTGCTAAAGTCATCTCAAATCCTTAAGTATTGACGGACCAGAACATTAATGTTTTCCTCATCAGAACCTTTCTACATGTGGATAAAATCTGAAACATTTTTTGCCAAGATAAGTACTTAGAAGTGCTGGAACACTGGCTAAAAAGACTTTCCTCTCTGCCTTGGTATATTTAGCAAATTCTAATGGTAGGAGAGACATCAGTGGTGAAGACATAGTGTTATGCTGTGAAATAGCTGGTCTCAGCTGAAGTTGAACTGGAAGGCAAAATTATATTGAGCAAAGACTTAATAGGCTCCAGGATAAAGACACTTTAGAAAATAAATCTAAGCATGAGTTTGTAGTCTTGCTTTACTGTTCTTAATATGTTAAGAACTAATATTATTCAAACACAGCATTTGCTAATTCAGCATGTTTACAGAATGGCTGAGGCCTCTGGACATTTTTGAGCTAGGACCAATCAATGATGTTTGGATTTGGTCATTCAGTCAAGACAGAGGCAGAGAAGGGGACAAAAGAGTCAGTAAGTTGAAAACCTCATTTTTGTATTTCAATATTTTTCCTCTATTCATCTGTGTCAGTCTTAACAATGAGGAGAGCTGCTTTTTGGTGCTCTGTCCCTTTTTACTGATGGGTCCCAAAGATCCCCCCAGTGTAATCCCTATTGCCTGAAATTTTACAAGATCCCCACAGCTCTTCAATTACCGTCGTTGGCCTGTCAAGACTCCAGCATCTCAAATTCAGTTAGCTGGTGTTTGGATCTCTGCCAAGGGCCAGCCTTTGCTCCTAATGACAGCCAGCTGAGGGGACACTGAGAGGGGCTGAATTCAATTTGCAGGCCCTCTAATCTGATTAGGGGAGCAGGGTTTTTATTTTCTCCAAAGTTTGCAGTAGCCAGGATGAATGATGGCCAAAGGATGAGCTGTCAACATCAACAAAGACTTGGAGACAAAAGAAAAAAAATTAGGGGGTATAAAAAAATTTTTTTAGAAGAGAAATTAGTCTGTTGTGATTGACAGCATAGCGACCTGTTGAGTGAATTGTTCAGGTGACAATGCTGTGTTTGCAGAGTGTCACTCTGTGTGGGCTGTTAAAGCAGGAATGGATCCAGCTACCAGGCAGATGTCAAATTCCAAGGAGAGCCTTTCTTTTTTTTTCTACATAGATCCAGTGTCTAGCCTCTAATAAATATTTCACTCTTCTCCCATCTGGGTCTAAAGTATGTAATACTTTATCTGTTTTCTACTTTATGATACTCTATTACAACTACTCAGCTGCAACAAAAATGTTTTCTCTAGCCACATGCACACTGCATTTTTTCATTCTTCCACATCTGAGCATTTTATCTTCTTGAATAGACTTGAGAATCTCTGTACTAAAGGCATGTATCACTTCACATAAAAGCACTCTCCTCAAGCATGCAGGTTCTACTTGATTCACTTCATAACATAGTTATGAGAGTGCAAAACTGCTTTCTCACTATGCTTTCCCTAAGGTTTGAACACCCTGCTCACTCAGTTAATCTCCTTTTTTTTTTGTATCAGCAGACCATGAGCCTGAAGGAAGCCAGTGGAGCTATGACAATTCTGCAGGCTCTGCTCTTCCTCTCACAACACCTACTGACTTTGCACATATTTATTTCTACTCACTTAAGTCAGATCCTCCAGGAAAATCATTTAAAGAAAAAGCATTCTCTGATGAACAGGTACAGAACAAGCTTAGACACCAATCAATAACACAAATACAAAAGACATCAGTACAAAAGGCCCATAACACAACACAAGAGATATTCATATACTCAGAATTTACATTTAGAAAATTGTTGTGGTCTAGAATCCATCCCACAAACCATGAACAAAGCAAGCACATTTGGAAGAAAAGATGTTAAGGGAGTTCTCTGATTCCAGATCTGATCCTGCAGTATCGCGGCATCCTTGACTTGGATAGTAGACTGACACCAATGTATTTTATAGCCCTACAAAGATCATGATGACTTTAGCTATCCTTAGATATCTCTCAGAAGGATACATTTTTCAGAGAGAGTAGCTTCTGAAGTGGAAAGATAATACGCTGCCAGCCCCTCATTGTACCTCCAAGGCAGCAAAAAGGTTAGCAAAAAACTCAGCTCAAGTGACATATAACACCATCTTTTCTCATCACCCTGTAATATACATCCCAAAAATTCACTCTCATCCTATGAGCACAACAACTGGCAGAACAGCACAAAGAGACAATTTTGGGTGTCAGACATAAGAAGAGAGTCTAAAGTACTAGAAAGGTGGGAATCAAGTCACCACCACCACAGCTTCACCTGAGAGTAGCAGGACAGGTATGGTCTTAGAGATGACAAGGCCAGAGCTGGTCATGTCTCAAGAGCTGTGCATGAGGAGAAAGAGAACCCAGCATTGCTCAGGCAAGATGCACCACAGTCTTGTGAAGAGGCATAAAGCAGTTGCATCATTTCCTTAGTGTCTGAAGGTGTGAAACAGGGGACTGGTTTTGAGATATCTTAAAGGTGCTTCAAAGAGAGAAAGCAGAAGAACCAAAGTGTGCATAATTATATTGTCAAAACCACAAAGAAGCAAAGAGAATTAAAACAAAAATGATAATAAATTTCTTCATATTTTCCCGTAAGCAATATCTGGAGTTGTACACAGGCTACCTTTCTAGCAGGAATCTAACTTTGCTAGCAATCTTGACTCATTTGTCGTCCTGAAATATTTCAGTGCACTCAACTCAGGTAAGACTTCCCCTAGCCATAATTTTGTGATGAAAATTTGGTGAAGGGGTATCTCTCTACCATGTGCAGAGCTCTGTGGTGTCCTGTGCTCAAGAGTGGAGGCTTAGCATTTGGGAAATAGCTTGTCATCTCATCAAGGATGTGCTTTCTGCCTCTGCCCACTTTCAAAGCCTCTGCAAAAATAAATTAATGCTCACAAATGTTCAGCTGGAACATATTAGCTTGTCTGCAAAGATCCCTGATGGTCCCTTGCTCTAACCTCCCTCAGTTCTTGTATTCAACTGGATTAGGCTGTCTCCACAGAACGTCCCAGGGCTAAAGGGCCAAGTGAAATGCTTGTTGCAATTATTCTTTTCTCCTGTCTATCTGGTGTCTCCGTGGAGCCAGACAGGAGAGCTGACAGCAGCTGCCTCTGTTGTGCCCTCTGCTTCCCTTGATAATGTTCTGGCAAAGAAGAATGAGAGGAGCCTGACAAAACTGCAAAGGGGTGAATAAGCAGAGAAGAGAAAGGAGATGAGAAGATGAAGCTCAGATGAATAAGGAAAACACATAGGAAAAGAGATACAAAAGCAGATGCAGACATCGTCAGGAAGAACAGCAGCTGGGAAGAGCAATTTTGGAACAGGAGGTGAAAAGAAAGACACACTGGCCTTCTGGAGCCTGGAGCCAGCACAGAGGATGCCCTTTGCAGTCTAAGCAAAAACAGAACTCTAACCTCTTACAAGTTACATCTTGAGCTTAGCTATTGCAAGAACCATGATCCCATTTTACTATTCTCAATATGTTGCAAATGTTACACGGATATGAAATTACAACCCAAGTGTCATAGTGGTGGAAAGGAAAGGCTGCAAAATTAAGTCCCCTAATGTCAGAAAGTGGCAGAATTAGTCACTGATATCTTTTAATCTAAGCTTGTACAACAAAATTGTAACCTCTGCTTGCTATTTGCTTTACATATTTATTGAAATAAAGTGACCAGTACGGATGGCTTGCCTTTTTATTGGCATCCATCCATTCAAAAGCATTAAATTACAGAACATATTCTATCAGCAACACTACAAGTTATATGCCAAGTGTGCATTCCATATTCTAGATCTATCTTTATAGTCTAATAAGACTCTGAAAAGCCAAACCAGACAATGAATGGAGATGAAAAAGGCAAAAGCAATGAACATCCTAAAAAGCTTATGGATGACAAAACTTCAAATGATAGTGCATATGTTTACATCTTACTTGAAGTCATTAATGCAGTTACACCATGGAAATATTTAACCCATTATTCATCATATCCAGAAGTTGAAGAAGAGAATCACATTTAATTGAAACCGTTGTCAAAATGAAAAATTAATTATCCCCCAAAGATTCTCTGTCAAACTGTCTCTTTCTATTTGCTGCAGAAGGGTAATATCAGCAAAACAGCTCTGCAAGACTCTGCTAACAATAAACATATTATATTATGTAAAAGTGTCGAAGGCAGGATCCAAGTCAGGAATTCTGCTATGAAGAATACTTTCTTCAGACAATGCCTACTCCAAAAAAACTGGTTTTAGCAGGCTATTGGATAAGCATCAGGCATTGCAGTTGGAGCATGGCTGTCTGAAATTGAAAGAAGAGTTTTTGAAAAGAAGGATCACCACAAAACTATAAAATGGTTCAACAGCCTGGATATTCTGCCAGATAGGGAAAGTTTGGGCTCTGCTTTGAATAAAAGCAATAAAATTCAGTGCTGAAAGAAAGGACCAGGAGGTCCTTGCCTGTTTTGGATTCCTGCTGCCTCTGCAAAGAGTCCAGAGACCCTCCAGGACAACAGGAAACAAAGACAGGGACTTCAACCCTGAAAACTACTGAGGGATGGTACAACCATTGCATATCCATCCTCTTCTTAACCAGAAAAGCAACAGCATCCCAGGCAGACTCACACACCTCCATCTCTGTGAACTCTTTTCCAAAAGGGACAAGGAAAACTAAACAGAGCACTTTGATAGAAGTCACAGATAACACAGGACAGTTGCCATCTGCCCAGGCCCAATCAAAAACATTCATTCCATTTCTAAGTCTTCCCCAAGCAAAGGCCTACAGTTTCCACTTGCCCAGATATTTGTTTTCTCCCCTGCCAAGCACTAACCCTGAGACAGAAAGAGAAAAGTCTCAAGTGCCTGTTAAAGGCCCCAGTCTACCAAACCTAGAGCAGAGAAAGACCCTGGCTTTTTTCACTTGCGCCACATTATCACAGAAAGGTGGATTAGAAGTTATCTCAGCTCTGCTTTCTTTCAGAGCTCCTTGGCAACACAGCCACCAAGATATAAATATGCACACACAAAAATTTGCAGCAGGCATATGTACACGCACACACACAAACCAATAGGCAAAGGCATTTCAAAGCATGGGGCAGATATGGCCAGGAAACAAAAAACTTAATGAAGTTCTGGAAAGAGGAGAATATATTATCTTCTTCTTGAAATCTAGCTTTATTTAAGGGTTAAAAAAATTAGAACCGCATTGCAGAATATAACTAATTTCACAGTTCTCCTACCTTCTACCAACAAGTTTCACACAGATTGCAAGGGACCAACAGAAATTTCAGGCCTACATTGTATAAAATATTACTTAAATTAAGAAAACTTTATTTGACTGAAGTAAGGTTGACAAAGGCCCAACTTAACCTGAGTATTCAACAGCACACTAATTAAAGAGCTGTAGGCAGGAGAGCTTCCCATCTCTGAGGGTAGCAGGCAAGTAACACTTCAAGGACCATTTATAACTTTTCTCCACTTTAGGTGGTCATTAGCACTTGCACCAAGTCTGGCCCAAGGACAGTTACACACTGGTGTTACCATTTCCATTCAGCTATGGTAACAGCACATAAGGGTAACACACACCAGGCATGTACACAATAATCCACAGTGTCCTGTGCAAACAGGAGCCCAGCAAACAAACATGCTGCTGTCACTCGTGGTGCTCACACCCAAAAGGGGCAAATGACCCCACCACACCGATTCCTTGTGCACAGCAAGTGACAGACACCTCGCTATCCAGTTCCAGCAAGTACCAAATGTTGTCCTCAGCAAAGGCTGAGACAAAGGCTACTCACCATAAGCTTCTTATAACCTTGTTTCCTTCCAGGTCAGCACTTGTGCAGGGAAGGCCTTCTCCATCTCTTTGGATGGGAGATTTACTACAGGTGATGGCTGTTGATGCAAACACTAGGAGAAGATATTCCTTCTCCTCGAGGGACACAGGTTTGGCATGGTATGTTGATATATTCTAGCTCACAGTTGCTGTCCTCAGACATGGAGGAATCTCTATGCTTCCTAATAAGCAGCACCAGGTTGGGATAAGAAACACTCATGTCAAGAAAGCAATTACAGGATAGTCTTTGGGCTCATTTAAGCTCTTTCTTTGCAGCAGATAGCAAGGAATTGTTTGTCAGCTGCTTCTGTATTGCTTTCTTTCTTTCTGTGTGTTCAAACCACGTATTGAATGTGGCGCAATTAAATGAAGAAATATTTATCCTGAGATGTCTGTATTAACTGTTCTTAAGCCCAGAGCACAGCTAATTGTGATCCAGGTTCTGGAAACCTTTCTGTGACTCAGCTTCATCACTGTGGCCAGTATTTCTGAAATCCACATGGTTCCTGTAGCCTTCAAGGAAAGATTAAATATAAGAGTTTGCAGCGGAACAGAGGAGTACTGCAAGTGAAAGATGTTCTTCAGGAAACCTGGATTCCAGGAGGACTGAGATAAGGAAAATATCACTAATTTTGGTCTACTGACAAAGTTTTTAGAGATCAAAGGTTAAAATAGAACCAAATATATTGTGAAGCATAGAGACTCTTGGCCCATCTCTTAAAAAAATGTACAAATCCCCAAATTTCTTTGCTTTATTAATTATTTTCTCTCTATGACTTTAGAAATCCCCATTAATTCCAAATTTTGAATGTGTTATTAGAATCCAGGTATTAATACTTATTTTTAATTTGATAAGAAAGATCACTTCTTTTTTTTTTTTTTTTTAAACAGTCATTAGCTTTCACCTTGACAAATTCCTTTCCCTGCCCATGCAGCCATGTCAGAGATATATATATCTACTCCTGGATGGTTTTCAGGCAGACTTTCAGACCATCATCCATCTCTTCTAAGATATCTCCTGAACTGCCATTCCCAAATGCAATTACTTCCCTCTAACATGTCTCTTTTTGGTCCTCCTGGTCCCTGGGGTCTTTGTCAATATCTGACTGGGTGAGCAGCCCTGCAGTTCCTTATGGTTTGTTTTCTGGGAGGTGATATCCCACAGAGTTGATACTTCATCGTGAAAGAAGATCAGACTCTTCCCCTAACATGATCCTTCATTAGTGAACTACTGTATCATGGTCCTTCTATGTTTAATCTCCTCAATTAGTTCCAATAATGAATTTACTGCCAGGAAAGTTTACAAAAGAATATCACTTTAAATAAATATGCACTAAGTAGTGACTAAGTGCACTCCAAACCTGCGCGTGCTCACCCCAGCAGGCTACAGCCAAGGGGCTGTGCTGGGGTGTCACTACAGCCACTGTCACTATTTCTGTGCCACACAAGGGAAAGGAGGACTCCAAGCTTTGGGAAATCCCTCACTGTTATTTGGGGGTGCTCTGCAATAGTTCCAGGTATCTTCTGATATTAATATCCAGGCATTAGTAAAGAGCTGTTAAATAGTTCATTTCTAGGAAACCTGCAGGTCAGATATTTAAATCTCATCTTCCTTTAAACTCTCATTAAAAATAGCATACATTTATATGATCATCTTCAAAGGCAGAATGATTTTTATAAACTAGGTACTACTGTTTTTTCTTAAAATAACAGTTACTGACAAAACGGCGCATTTTTTGTCCATGTTTTGTACACAAATCTTGCAGTTAAGCCATTTTCAGTAGCATGTTTTCCTTACAAATCTGCCTTAAGTAACAATGAATTATTTCAGGAAATATTCTTTGTTCAGTTAAAGTGTCCATCTTCCAAAAGCTCTGAAATTACTTGGTATTTTTAAAGATGTTCATTCCATGATATTAATTAAAGACACTCTTGCCTTCCTTTGCTTTGAATAGTATTTTTAATCAAGAGAAGCAGATAGCTACATAAAGTTTTCACATAAGGTTTTAACAAAGAAACTAACATTTCCATTTTTAATGTCTTTTTTGAACAATTAAAATGTTTTCAGAGAATCAGAGCTAAAGAGACTTCTTTCAAAGAAAAAAAAAGTCAACAACAAATAAAATGAAATAGGGAAAAATTATTTTCATGCATTTTTACTCTTGGCTCCTAGACTAATGCTGAAAATCCACAAGAAGGTAAGAGAAAGAAGATCTTACTGCAGTCTAAATTGTCTTCATTTTCCTGTGGGGCCAAAGAGAAAACCACCATATGTTCTATATGGGGATTTTTCTAATGAAAAGTCCTGTAAGCTCTACTATGTCTAGTTCAGGGTAGGGTCTCAGTATCTCATTATTACCATGTTGAATGTTGAAAGTCTCCAGAAGCAACCCAGTGGGTAGTTTTCTATGTGTGGCAAGACCTCCCTAATTACAGAAGAAAGTTCAAATGTCTTCCATATTTTGTAGACCTGTAATCACTTATAGGTTTGACCTGATTTTTTTTTTTTTTAAAGGAGTCACTTTTCTCCTAAAGAATTTTTAGAAATATATTTTAATTATCATGTTGCCACACAGAGCATTGAGGCCTTGACCATACCAAACACTCCATGGGAGAGGATGTAGAGTCTCTCAATATCTTAGTGGAAGATCTGTGCTCTTCAGAATGGCCCTGCTCAGGTGTCCACTCACAAGTGAAAGAATCAGGACCCAGCTCTTATACCTTGTGTTTAAAGTCTAGAAAGATGACCAGGGATTCAGAAGCAGTGCAAAACTTCTCTCAGTAATACCATGGATTTTAAAGGTAGCCATTATCCTATGGATTTACTTAATGTTTATAGAAATTTGAATGCTGAAAACATTAGGAATCCTACTTGCTGTCTCCTAAACACTCCTTCCAGGCTCAGAGGAAAGGTCAAGGTTATTGTTTTTTATTATCCATCATGAGAAATGTTCAGATATCAGCAGTGGTTCTTTAGTAATTTTTTGTGACATCTTAAGCATGAAAACTGTGTATTGTTTTCCAGGGAAGGATAGCAAATAAGCCAGTTAATCTGAGATCCTGCCGCGTGGGTCAGGATAGGTGTTTCTTCCTAAACAGAAACATACACATGTATGTATATAAATAAGAGAAAGGAGGGAGAGACAATTTCTCAGCTGCTCTCTGGAGAAAGCTATTTCGTGATGAAATTTTTACTTAGGAAAAGCTCCTAAATCAATTGCACTCAGGTGACAAGGGGAGGAGGGAGGACAAGAAGGGCTGCTTTTCCCCTGATCAGCAGTTTTCCATTGCCCTCCCCTCCTTCCTTCCCCCCGCATCAGCAGGTCGCAGACAGCATCTGGGGTCTGAAAAAAAGCCTACCCTGTGGCAGGCCACGTCTGGGTGCTTGACTGTGCAGTGAAATCCTTGGCTGGCAATGCCAAAACATGTAGTCCTTGTCCGTTTCCACCACATTGCCTTACAGCAGAATGAGAGCAGGACTCCCATATCAGTTTAGCATACCAGAGACTTAGAGGGGCTTACCAGGCTGCTCTGTTTAGGGGATAAAAGATGGGAGCTTGGCAGGAATAAACATGTCACTTGGGGAGCCTGCTCCACGGGGCCTGATTTCCCTCTCGTGTCAGCTCCCTGCTGGCGCAGCTCCCCAGATGCTGCAGCACTAATCCTGATATATGCTGAATTTCAGCGGGCAGAGGACCAGCCCCTCCATAGCCCCCAGTCACTGCCTGGGCACCCACTGGCACTCAGGAAGAGGGAAAACATGTCCTCCTTGTGCTGGCAGAAACAAAATGTGCAACTTAACAAATTTTCTAGCTTCTTGGGTGGGGGCACATTGCTTTGTATGTGTCCGTGAAGCACTGTTTAACACTGCTGGGAGTCAAAGCATATGACAGGCAGCCTGAAGACCCCAGTATTCACCAGGACTGGGAACCAGGGGCGTAAGCTCTGCTCCCCTGCTGCTTCCCCTGAGGTCAGGTTAAAATAAAATCAGCTGTCATTTCAAAACTAGAAATATCTACAGGGCAGACTCTTTGGTGTTGTGGACACCTGACACTTTCCATCAGTGGGTGCTCATAGTGACTGCACCATTCCTGAGAGATGTACATTGTCTTGTGAGTGAGTGGAGCACTGCCTACAGGCCTTCCTGATGGGAGTACTGGAAGAACTAGGTGATTTATTTAGGGTGGCTCTGAGATATCAGAATGTTGATCTGGCCTTTTGCAATAAGTTTGCTTTCAAATCGCTAGCCTTGCATTTAAAAGGCAAGGCTGGCACCACTGCTTCCATGTTGTTCCCCACACATCTCTTGGTTTTTTGGTCTTTCTCAAAAGGTAAAAGTGGGTTGAAAAAATCCCCAAGACTTTACAAAGGCTCTTAGTGGGCTTTCCAAATATACCTACTCAACAAGGCTATGTGCGACAGGCTGGGATAGCTAAGCACAGAGGAACATTTCATCCCACCATCTCCATGGCACAAGGCACAGATCAACACCTCCCCCAAACCTCAATGGGAAGTCCACCAAGGGCATAGCCCTCCTAGAGTTTGTTTTGGAGGTAAGTTATCACTCTTTCCCTTCCCCGCCCCTTCCCTCTGCTCAGTTGTGGCAGTAGGATTCGGCTTGAGCCTGTGCTGACCAAGAAACTGCAGGGTCCCTTGCAGATGTTTGGTAACACATCAGCGGCACGGCCTAACACAATGTAATGAAATTCCCCCCCAATCTCCCCCAGACATTACCTAATTGATAAAGTGGCCGTCCCGCGCCACAGCAGCTCCCTCCCCAGCTTGTGCGACACAGCCGGGCTCTGTTCCCTTTCGCCATGACCTCATGCCGACACTCGCCGCCCATGCATCATGCTGCCTGCAAGCTTCCTCTTCCACACCAGATAAACACGGCTGAGACTAACTCCCTCAGCAATACAAGAAAAGAAAAAAAAAAAGAAAGAACTAAAATAACTCCTAACCCTTCTGAAGCTCCTGCCCTGGGCCCACATTCCTGGTGAGAGCCTCTGGCCATGGGATTCCATGTGGAGCTATCTCAGCGGCCTCTAGCCTACTGCTGTTTGCTGGAAAAATCCAGAGAGGGAAAAGACTAAGAAATGCAAAGGTTTCTGCTATAACTTCCAGAGTAAGTTACTCTCACTTATACAAGTGCACATGCATAGGTGGAGTTTCCATGGGGTCAAGCTCACTGGCAAAAATCTGGCATAACTCAGTTGGCAGGGTTGTAGCTAAGTTTGCATTGAGTTTTATTTACTCAGCAGTGTACCTAATGCAGAACTGGAAAACTAAACTGTGTGTAGGAAAAAATCTACGCAAGCAAGTTTAGCAGCAAAAGAGCCATTTCCTTTTTTTTTTTTTTTTTTAGTAGATTCTAATTTGAGATTGCCTCCCAACATTGACCCTTCAGTACATAATCTACCATGCCTTTCTGTTGTGTGATCTCCCCTGTGACCTGAAAGATGATCAGTTAACTTTCACTACATAGTCTATAGATCTGCCATGAAAAAGACAGCTGTTAATTCCCTATCATCCTTATAGTTCTTAACCATGGTGGATCTTAGCAAAGTTTTCACACAAAAGGAATTACTGAAACTTGCAATCATACATTGACAACCAAAATTATCTATAAAACCTTGTTTAGGTTGGAATTTAGCAAATAAGATCAGAAAATAATGTATCCAAATATCTAAAACATTTTCTGAATTATGTATTTTTCAGAAATAATTTTAAGGTGTTAATTGTTTGAAATTAAAATACAATTTTGTTTCAAAGTCTCTCTTTCAAATATAAAAGAATGACTCCCAAAATCATGCAAAGATTACCCAAAGAACGTGTGCATGTGCCCACACACACATAAAAGCAGAGAGACACAGAGAAAATTAGAATCCACAAAGAACATTATCTCCCATTAATTTAGGTTAAATCTAATCCTGAAAATTTTTTCTTTCTCAGTTCAGATATTTAAAAAAAGATATAGAGATCAACTACTAACTCCAATGCTTACATACAATATCCTTTATTCCTCCCATGGTGAAAACCCCACAAAGGACATCTAGGCTCTGAAGTCTAAATCAATATTTATGAACTACAGGAAGTTGTACATTTTTGAGCCTATAAG
>VWZN01010470.1:226572-244052 GCA_013396955.1 Regulus satrapa | reverse complement strand
TTTTTGTGTGAGTGAAGGGAAAAAAACTTCTTAAACATTAAAATCATGGTGTGGGAATGCCAACAAAAAGACTCATGCTTTCCCAGTTGATTCTGTCTGGCATTTCTCAAATCCTGATAATTTCTCCATGGAAGATGTAGTCTCCACTAAAATAGCTGTAATTAAGAACAGTGATTCCGTACTGGTGCTGGTCCCAGCCTGTGGTCACGGCACGGATGGATGGCAGCAAGGAGCCCGAGGCAGAGCCATAGCGGCTGCGCCTGCATGACCACACCCAGCACTCATGAGCTACACGCACACAGTGCAGTTCATCCAAAACACAGACAAGGTGACGAGTCCCAGCGGCACCAAGAGGTGGTTGACTTGGGGTCTCCCAGGCCCTGTTGAGCAGGGTCAAGCAGGCAGGGGAGCAGAGTTTGGCTTGGGGATCAGGCATCAGTCCTGCTCACAGTGGGTCTGTCTTCCTTGGGCAAAATGGGAACAATTATGTGGGTGTCGTGGCACATTGTAGGTTGTCTCAAGAAATGCCACTGCCATTTTACATTTTGGACTGGACCTGAAGATCTGCAACAGCTCTGCATGGCACTTGCCTCTAGAGACAAGTTGAAAATACTATGGCAACAGTGTGGGTGATGGAGAAGCCACAGTCTTTCATTCTGTGCAAAACCAGAGGGAGAAAGGTGGGAGAGAGATGCCTGGCTCTCTAGTGCTAGCTCTAGACAGAAGACAATGTCTCCTGTTTATGTGAGTGAGCAGCACTCTCCACAGAGAGTCTTTGAGGCCACGTCTTTCTGGTGATTTGGCTGGCAGTCCCACTCCACTGAGTCTGGTCTCCACCTCAGTGAGCATTTCTCAAAAGAAAGGATACCTCGCAACTCGGCACAGAGGTCGTATCTGTGGGTGAAGCACCCTCTACAGCCTCTGTCAGAGAACGCCATTTCAGTAATGCGTTTTTCTCCACTTGTACAAAAAAAGTTGGAATAAGCAATGTAATTTTTATCCGGCAACTGCTGAAGGAGCAGGTACATAGGGAAGAGTTCAAGAAACAGCACACAAAAGAGAAGCAGAGCAGCACAGTTCAACTTTCCCTGCAGAAGACAGATCTCTGACTTTTGATCCCCAAATAAGACACGAAGTGATGAAGCCTGATCAAAGATCAAATTTGAACCATGTACAGCTTCCACTTGGAGCAGCCCACAGCTGTCCTCTCTTTTCCAGGATCAGATCAATATTTGGCAAAACTACTGTTTGCTTTCTACTTGAGTCATTAAGAAAGACCAAATTTTTCAGGTCATATGGACAACTCCTCCCAGAAGGAAAAGTGAAAAACATGAGTATTTGCCAAATTGAGGGATATAAAAATGATATAATGTTGTAGTTGTTTTACAAGAAGCAACTTTTCCAAACATTACATAATCTTATTAGGAACAGCATTAGCCCACTCAGAAACAGCACTCTACATAAATTTTATTATCAGGCAAATTTATTCTTGACCAGCCTGTTACTATCTAGGACTCTTCCCAAATCAATCAAACTCTCCTGTAATGGAAACATTTCATAGCAAAAAATGTCATACCTTGTAAAAAGGGAAATCCATTTCACTGCTGGATATATCACATCAATAAAATAATCACGTATTTGACAAGAAGATAGATTTTTTTCAAAGTGGCTGGGATTATGGGGGGAGGAGTGGCAGAGGTTAATGTTATAAGATTAGAACCACTGTTTGCAACTCACCTTTTGAATGATATATTATGGTATCCAGTGAAGCAAATCTACTGTGGCTTTCATCAGTTTCTCTTTTAGTACTAACAGTAGCAGGGATGAAACTGAATTTTTGTGTAGAAAAGCAGCAGTAAATGAAAGAAACTATTATAACTTGCACATTTTTTCCTCTACTATTTCTGTTGGTATTTTTCCTCCAAAGGGCCAGAAATATCCAAGGACCAAGGTTGTGCCTTGTGGATGGGACAGCTTTTCCCTGCCTTTGCATCACACATGGAGAGATAGGGATAACTTGTGTTCTGAAAAACAGCTTCTTAGAAGTGGTCGTGGAGGCAGGTTACATCCTCCCTTGTGGCAGCATGGTTCTGGAAGCATGGATATTGGAAGGCTGAAGGAATCTGGCTGGTAGAGGTATGGTGAAACCCAGCTCCAGCTCTTAGACAACAAGAAGCTGAACAAACCCAAACTGGCAGATAAAAAATTACCTGAGACCTCTCAGAGCATCAAACAAGTGCTGTGCAGGCGCAGCTGTTGCAGAAGTGAGGTACAGACTTATTTGAGAAGGGCAGCCACTGTAAATCACCCTGACTTGTTGCAAGCACTGACAGAAGAAGCAAAATGTGCTTCCGGATAAATAATGTCCTGTTTTTATTTAGCCCTTCTTTCAGCAAAACAAGGCAGATATTCCTTCTTGAGAGTTTGAAGCTGCTGTCTAAATGCACAAATCATCTGCCTGGGATTTGCCTAGCTTTTCCGAGCTCCTTTCATGGTAACGCTCAAGGGGAAAGGCTGCATATATATTGCTACCTGTGGTGGTGGGAACTTGCCTGGACTGCTGCTCATCTTCCTGGTGTTCTTCAGAAGGAACAAGGTCGCAGATGTACTAGGCCAGGTGGGTAAGGATAATAAACTGTCTGCAGGTAGTGGTGGTGGGAAGCAGGCAGAGTTCACATAGGAGTGGAGTAGGACCACCAAGCAAGTCCCAGTGCCTCCAACATCCCACAGATCAGATAATGAAGTCCTGCTTCAGTGCTGGGCACAAAGAGGAGTGGAGGGACCCAGACATGGAGACCAACTGTGCAAAATTCCTCCTGCCTGGGGACAACAATGCAGCTATAAGTAATTTACAAATGGTATGAGGGCAGATTGCCCTAAAGTATCAGTCCTACAACAAACATATCATGTAACATATTTTTAATCTTGGTCTCCCCAGCTTCCAGTTTTCCCCACTTGTATCCTTCTCCCTTCTTACATCCCAGCAGATCCTGTCTGTGTACAGTATTTGACCCATATCAGCAAGAGCATGCAGTCAGTTCAGTGCCTGCATCAAGGACAGCCTGAAATGTGGCAGGCTCTCCTCCAGCCCTGGCACTGCCTGCCTGGCCCATGCAGAAGGTCTTGGAGATGTCAGGTACAATAGCCTGCAGATAGCTGGGAGACCCAAGCAGAAAATGAGATGCTCTAATAATTGGAAAAGTTCAGTATGTTCATATATGCACAAAGACTGGACACAGCCCTAAGCAACACTAGCTTCTGGCTGGGGGCCTGTCTTGCTGAGAGCTTGGCTGAGAAGAGCATTCCTGAGTGCTTTAGAAATGATAAGACAGACATAAAAGTCTCATCTCTTTGATAGAGAAACAAAGCTGAGCGGTAATAGGCCAGGTTGGATTGGGCTTTGAGCAATCTGGTCTAGTGGAAGGTGTCCCTGCCTATGGCAGGGATTGGATCAAAGTTATCTGCAAGGTCCCTTCAAACCCAAGCCATTCTGTGAATCTATGAAAAACTCTCCCACAGGCTTTGCATGGCGATATAAAAGTGGCTTTTCCATTAGCTGGCAAAGGTTGCCTGAAGCCCCATTCAATGCACGTGGTCATGTTTCTGAAAAAGGAGTAGCAGAACAGTGCTTTGTGTCCTCTCTGGCTGGCAGAGAAGGGAAGAGAGGCCAGCACCTCTTGAATTTAAGGACGAACAGGGTGGGTGTGAAACACTATTAATGATTTCATGTCAATCCACAGAAAAAATTGGATATATAAAATAATTTTTGACCTACAAAATTATCTATTCCTATGAATACCCTTTGAATTAATTCCTATGAACCCTCCTAAAAGCCTATATTTCTTTACCTCTTTCTATCAGTAACAACTGAAATTCACATATATATTCCCACAATGGAAGTTTCAATAAATTTTTTTGTACTGGCTTTTTTTTAACCCTTTTCTAATCTCATAACTGGAGAGTTACTTCAGGTGAAAACTGTGGCAAAACTGAGTATTTTGGAGAAGTACTTTCTACAGAAAGAGATCATTTAAATTTGGCTCTTCCATGGTTACAGAAAAGGCAAGAAATTCTGCCTCACATCCTCTCACAGTTCTTTGCTCTCCCTAACATTTCTAATTTTCATTCACTCTTAAGGTTAAAAAAGCAATTTGTGGGAAGAAAACAAAACCAAAACAACAAGCCACATGCACACATACAAATTCACCTAGAAAAATGCTTGTAAAAACAGACTTCTCCCACATAAGACAAAGAATGCAATTTCTTTTTTCATCAAAACTCTCCCTGGAGCTGAAAGCAGGGTAGGATTGCCCCCCACTCATGGCACAGCAGTCCACCCTACATTTAATACTTTCTGGATCTCTCCCCATTCACTTTAGGACCTCAGTTCTTTGGTGGTCTTCTGTTTTGACATCTGCTTACCCTTATCGCTAATCAGTTTTGCTGATAGACATTTCCCCTGAGAGCGGAGACGCTGCCTAATAGATTTTTTTTAAAACCAACTACTACTTAGTAGTCATGAAATTATCTTTGTGGCCTGCAAGGGTGAGAGACATTGTTCCTAACATTCCCATGCAGACAGCTAAGTCTCACTCAACTTTATCTGATTTGCTCTATTTTGCTCTTTATACTCTCATAGCATAATGACATAATGACCACAATATGTTTCTGTTAAACCTTCAATTAGGCACAATATCCCAAGGCACCAAATGATCAGGGAATGCATTGTAAGTAATTGTTAAATAACATGGTAATTTACTACAGCTTGTACCAAGAATTACACTGTCTGCCAGAGCAAAGAACTAAACTTGGAACATGCAAAGGAGCAGTGGTATAGTTTGTTGATGCAGAATCTTTCAGAAGTAAGCATCACACATCAAATTTCAAGGTTTTATAGAAAGATAAATTAGTAAAGTTAAATGTTTTGCCCTCAGCTGATATAGGTGTTTACGAGAATATGTAGCAGGCCCACATTTTGCTCTGATGACTATGCAAAAGAAGTGCCTCTCCAAGAGATATGAATGCCATAGCACCTCATAATAAGGCAGGAATTCTTGTTGTTTAGCAATAGTACATTGAATTTCCAGCTAGATATGTGGTGTGCATGACAGGCAAAATATCAAACAAAAAATAGTCCCAAGGCCTTCCAATGCCTTCGAAAGCAAAATGTTAGCAGAGAACTAGAAAGTATATTGTGAAAAAGTTATTGTAGATTATTGTACAAGATGCTTGAGAAAGCCCCGACAGACTTCTTGTCATTGATTTTAATAAAGGAAAGCAAACCACACACATATGAGGAACTGAGTCCTAGGTTATTTCAATTTTAACTTTCAGTGCAAGTGGGATAGTAAGGAATGTCTCCATCTGGGCTTTTAAATGGCAGTCTTTCTTTAAAAAAATTGGGTCTACCAAATGTAATTTTTATTGAATTTCCTTCTTCTGGTTTGTTTTTTATTCTATTTCTGTGAAAATAAAGAGCACACACTTGCAAAAACATGTCTGAGTCCAGACGGTCAGTGCAGGAAATTCCTGCAGTTCTGGTGAAAACTGTAACTGGAAGAAAAAGGGGGGCATATACTCAGCACCTCTACTGAAGGATGAGCTACAGCTGGAATCCAAGAGACACCTGGCTGTTCTGGGGCTGCCCTGCAATCTGTGAGCACACAGACAGGTCAGCCTGCCAGCTGGCAATAGCTCAGGTGGGGTGACGCAGGCTTTTTCTCGATGGTTCAGGTGAACACAAGAGTACTGTGTTGGGAAAGGGATCATCCTAGCAAATGTATGTGGAGAGTGACCTGAAATTAGGCTCTGAAGCAGCACTGATGCAGGAATTCATAGGAATCTGGAGCCCCCAGTTTCAGTGTTTCAGTATAACTTTTTACTAAAGAACCATACAAGTCTAAAAACTGTTTATAAATTCATGTATCTATATTCACAGCTCAAAGTGCAATGTGGACCCACACAGCATCCCCCACATGACTCAGACTGCTCCTTCCCCTGGAAAGGATAATGACTCTATGCCTTGCCTACTATGGTTTATAAGCTTGGGTGATTTAAGTAAGTAAATACAGCAAACCCAGGAATGCAAAGCCTGTGCTAGACTTTCATGTTTTCATGGCTCCTCATCCCTGGGCCTTATCTACAGTCTTACCCTAAGCAGCTGGCAAGCACCATCTCCAGAGTGCTGATGTCTTTGTCCAGTTGTGGATAGGGAAATAATATCAGATCTGCTCCTGGGAAAAGGCTATGCAGAGCCCAAAATCATGCAGCCAGTTTTCCTGTCACTCCTCACAAAGCAGTGATCTCATCCTTGCTGCCTCCAAATTTTGTATCTCCAGTGTAGGAGAGGGAGGCAGCAAGGGACAAGAGGAGAGGGAGAGGGAAGCTAAGAAAAGAAAGATCCCATTGTTAGAGTTCTGTTATTTGTGTGAATATTTGCCAAGACAACAAGATTGGGTCTGATGACATGAACTCAAGGGTCAGTGGGGAGCTGTGCAAGAATGCCTGAACTTCTTGAGCTCATGATCCTTAGGAAAAAAGCAATTTCCAGATGTGAGAGAGCCTTCCTTCAGCCATCCAGTCCCTTAAGTATATCAGATTATACAGCCTGAAGACGCCTGCACCTATTTGCATGGCTGAGCAATTGCAATATTTGCCTTGGAGGGAGAACTGCATCAAAATCCTAGATCCAACTACCAAAGCACTTCAGGTGTGTTGGTAGTGAGTTAGAGTTAATTTAAACTTCAGGAACATGGTCATAAAAGACAGGATGTATCCAGGGTCCACCCTTAAAACAAGGTTGGGAATGAACTGCAAAACCCCAGGATTGTGGTGGCTGTCTTGCACGAACTCTGTGCAGAGATCAAGACTGTCTAAAACAACACCAACAAAGGCTGAAATATTCAGGTACTGACACCTGTTGTCAAAAAGTCACCAAAAACATGTCATGTGCAAACCCAGTGTTGGGCATGAGTAACTCTCTTTGACACCATCACCATTTATTCTCAATCCAGGTCAGTTTAAAGTCACTGAGGATATACCCACTCCCACATCCATCCATCTGGATCTCACCAAAAGCTGCCAGGGGATCTTTGTGCTGAGGGGCAGATAGGATGTGCTAAGAGAACAAACACAGCACCCACAAAAACCAATATCACAGTTGCACCAAGGAAGGAAAACCCAGCTCTTACTCCTGGCTGGGTACTGGGTTTAGAGTTGACACTTAGCCATGAAATTTAAAACAACTTTGAAACTTACAGAATCTCAGAATCACTCATCTGTGCACAGCTGGCAGTACCGTGCATCTGCCTTGGTGTGACTGTGTCAGATAGAGACCAGTGCTCCATGCAGAGAGGCCTCCTGAAACTTCACCTCGTCCTCTGGAAAATTATTCACCTTGTGCTTAGCATGGGCAGTGCTAATTCATTGCCCAACCCTCAGCCAAAAAGAAAAAAAAAAAAAGAAAAAAGTCTCCACATGATTCAATGAAGGGAAAATGTGTTAGATTCTTTGGTTTTTTCCTGGATTGTTGGCTTTTTCTGTGGTAAGACATTTTTCCACAAGCAACTTGTGCAGCAGGTGCCTATGACTCTGCAGTGGATAAGCAGCTCTGGGTCCAAGCCACCACCTCTCTACTCAGCCCAACACCTCCTCGTTTTCTCAGCATGATTAAATGGGTGCCTTTGAAGGATGTAAGCAGTTACTAATTTGGGTTTGTCTGGTAATAGTCCAGTGGGGCTGAATTTCCAGCGTCTGTGGAGCCAAACTGACAGTTAACTTGTATTCCCAGTTTTCCACTCCTCCNCCCCGCTCCCGCCCTTTATTTTTTTTAAATCGACCTGGTCTTTGTTGTACTAATTAGATTATCTCTGCCTGAGGGACCCAGAGAGCAACCCCAGCGGAGCACAGCCTGGAAAGACAGGACACATAATCCCTGTTATCAAGGGGGCTGTCATTTGCCATGTAGATCAACTAATTCTTTCAATACCATGGGAGCAATTGTACATCTTAATATTGATTTTTCCCCAAAGATATGATCTCCTGCATTCCTACATCAGTCTCGCTTGCCCTGGCTAAAAGGCTCCATTTATTACAAGGTAACACAACGGGTGCACACACCCCTGCCGGCTTTTTGGATTTACAAATGAGAAGGTACTTTGCAGGAGGGTAAGAGAGCGAGCAAACACTGACGAAGCAAGTTAACACAACAACTTCAGGAAGCAACGGGGAATAAACCAAACCTGCTGCACTTTCACTTTGCATTATGAAGTAATTAATTCAGAGTTGACTGACATCAAAGGCTGAAGGCCAGTCATGGGAAGGGGCATTAGCAATAAATCATGTGCTAAAAGCAGTAATGCTTTGAGTCAAGCCACGTTGCCACCGTTCAGCAACCAGCCTGTTAAATAAGTTTCTGCTTGTTTCTCTTGTTCTTCCTTTCCACCCACCTCAGTATTAATTCCAAGAGATGCTATTCATGTTTTGTGCTCTGTACAAATTGCCTACAGCTAATTTCAAAAAGGAAGAACACAACAATGAACTGACCTTCACCTGAGATATCAAAATTATTTAAATGCTAATCAACAGATCAACTTGCACAGACACTCCCCCCTCCACCCCCACTCCCACTTTATCATGATGCCTCTTTCAAGGATAGACATTGGTAACTGGATTCTAAAAAGTATTTACTTCTGTCAGTCTGGAAGACTTTTTCTGTTTGCAGACCAAAAAATTTCTTTGCTGTAGGTGTTCTACCTTACCTTTCTAGAAATGTATGTCACTAGACAGGCTACATTCAATTGCTTGCGTACAACCTTTCTTGTTTTACCAAACTAGATTCATATCATGACTCTTAGAAAACGGGTTTGAACGATGTAATTGATTTTTTAATGCTCAGCCGAACTGATATTAGAACCAAAAAGGAAAGAAATAATTTCCAACCAAATGAACAGGGAAAAATTCCTTCAGTGACACCATCCAAGCAGCTCTCCTGACTTAGACCAGCTGAGGAGCTTTAACAAACAGCCTGTAGAGCCTGATGCTGGCACCTGTTAATACCATCCACAGAGCTGAATAGATTTTATTGCCAGACAGGAAACTTTATCCACAGCACTGGGATCATGTCCTTTTCTTCCAAAAAGTGTCATAGGATCTCTCATTTCCTCCTGGACAGTCACCAGAGCCAGGAAAAATAGGACCTGGGTCCAGTGTCTCAGCTGAAAGCAGTCCTCCAGCAGTGCAGAGTTTCCTGTAGAGCCTGTACAGCTCTGCCAGCATCAAAGACAAATACACGTCGTGGTTTGAGGACCACTCTCCAAGGGCTCCCCCTTGCCTCTGTTACTGCCTCTCCCCTCCCTACAAGCCTTTCCATTCCTTCTTCCCGAGTGCATGACTTTTCCATATAAATGTTGGCCTTTTTTATCCAGACTGCAAAGATCCAAACATCTAAATTATATCCAACATGTGATCAACATATGGACTTCTATAAAAATATATATGATTTTTTTAAAAAAATCACAGACATTTCCACTTGTGTGATGCAGAAGGGTAATAAATCAAGAAAACACTTTATGTCCACTATCATGGTCCACAGATACCACAAAAGACAACTTCATAAAACAGTGTAATTCCTTAAAAAAAACCCATTCTGGGCTTGATCCTCAATGGGGAAAGAAAAATCTTGGCAAATGAGATTCAAAAGTACCTAACTCACCTGGGTCTTCTGGTTAGGAGTGTGTTGGGGGTATGGTCCTGTTCTGAAAGATGTTAGGTCTCCCTGCATCTGTGGCAGTGCATGGAAGTGTTAGCAATTCAACAGCACCCTGTAACATTAGAGCACAACAGATACACCGTGAAAAATAGAGGTCCCCAAAGGACTTTCAAAAGCAGGGCAAGAGCCAGAAGCAATATTGATGGAAGAGTAAGAGGTTAGACATGCTGGATAGTGCAACTGGAGAAGAAATGGGGAAAGAAAGTGAGAAAGGTCAAGAAAAGTGAGAGCTTGTTCTGTCTCCCCATAGCATTACCTCTGAAATCTCTGGTGTTGTTGGCTCCTTCCCCTATCCCAAATCACAGAAAAAAGCACTAACAATAAACAGCTTTCACAAACTGTTAATTTCTCCCCATTGCCTGAGCAGAAGGATGGAAAATACTTTATCTATCACAGCAAAAACTCAATAAAGATATTGAATGAAAGACATAATTTTCAGAAGGCAAACAGGCACCGTGACTGAAGAGCATTCTAAATCAGTGGCTTACATTTCACCCAGAAGGAAAAAGAAAAGGCATTGTATTGGAAGAGGCACCTTCCTGTCTTTGTCAATGTGTGGCCACAGCCTCATTCATCACAGATTCCAAAAAGGAGATGGAAATTCATAGGCATTACTGATGGATCAAAGTGGATGGGGTTTTCTGGAAGCCAGTGTCTTAGGGAGTTGCAGCACTGCAAACACTGGGACAAAACAGAGCAGACTTTTGAAAGTTTTCATCTTGCAGTTAAATTTTTTGGTGTTTAATATATAGAAAGTGTTGACTAAAATGGTTCTTAAAGCCAGGGATATGTGCACTTCTGAAAACTTAGGTGTTTATGATGGGTAGACTTCTTCACTTTCCTCAGCTGGAGCATGAATAGCTCATCTATCCTCTCTCCAGATATTTAATGCCATGAAACCTATGAGGATTAAACATCTCTGAACTGTTTATTTCCTGATGTCCGGTGATTTTAAAAACTATTTTTTGGGAGAGAGGTAGTCATATATACAGACTATACAATGTACAACATGAGACTCCATGTATCACTCCTTTGGGATTTGGGCTTAAATGGATTTTGCATAAGGAAGCACAATAGCAACTGAGGAAGATTTACAAGTTTCTTCTAACTTGTTGTATTTTGGAAGCTTATCCCATGCAAATCTGGGATACTTTCAAAATATTTTTTTAAATTTCACAAAATTTCTGTGAAACTTGAGAATTTGAAGTCCATAAACACTGTTGTTACGGTGGCAGGGTCTTGCTGTGCCTTTACTTTGTATCTCAAGATTGCCCAATTTCTGCATAGTTAGAGAGTCTCTGCAGCACAAGGCAGGGATGTCCACCTGTTTGGAGACTCCACATAATGCAGGGGCTCTCACTTCAGCCCTGGAAGCAATGATGTTTCTGCAGGTGCAATGCTGTGCCTGACTAATTAGAGCTGTAAGAGGAGGATAACTTATTTCCGTCCCTCAGTGTGGAAAAGGGTCACTTGGGGACCTTTGCATTGCACTCCAAGGGACTGCACAGGTACACCCAAACTTCCTTTGGAAGAGCTCTTCTCCTCATCACTGCACCTGGTGCCCAGAGCTGGGCAAAGTGCCAGGGAAGGTCCCTGGAGAGCTGCAGGGTAAGACAGCTCTGCATTATGCCTGCCAAGTCTGTGGTCCTCCTGCAGCTCTGCCAAGGAAGGAAAACCCGAGGAAATATATAACGGCACATTCTTCAGCATCATCTTTCCCCTCCTGGGCTTGCACCTACCATGGCCCAGTGCCACGCAGCCATCTGGAGTGGGGAAAAACTGCACTGCACCTCTTGTGGGATTGTGTGCCTTAATGCCCTCCTTTCCCTTTGCCACAACCCAGTTTTCTGTTCCATACCTCATTGATGGAGCCAGTAATTACAACCACATAAGTCTCTGCTACCTACTGGATAACCAAGTCTAAATGCAAGCTTGTCAAAATTTCTTCAATAGTGAAAAATAAAAATTCTATCAGCTGCCCATAGCCACTAGGCCAGAAAATCCAATTTTACAGCATGTGGGAAAAGGACACGTGCAGCTCCACTCTATGGAGTGCTCCAGAGCTTATCTCCCACTGGGAAGAAGGTCTGGGATGTATTCTGTGTATCCGTCCTGCAGTAGAAGAATGCAATTGGCAAGGGGCAGCTGCTATCAAGCCCAACACATTCAGCAAATTCTTTGGCTCTTGTCACCTACCCAATGGCTTTTCCTGGTCTTAACAACCTGGTTGGCAGGGACCAGAGGAACGGGGGGGAGGGGCAGCAGGCAAAGCTGGCCAGCACCATGGTTTTTCTCAGGTTGGCAGCCAGCATTAATGCAGGGTGTCTCTTTGGGAGGTGTTCCCCTGATAGGGGCCACCACTCATGCCAGGGTGGCAGAGAAGAAACTTCCCCAGTTTAGAAACCATACTCTCTCTTTTCTTCCTCCTCCTTTGACGTGGGCCATCTAGTATTGAAAAAACAAATATCCTGTGCACCCTGCTGCTGGGACAAATGAAATAAACTCAACAGAAATCTAAGGCCAGAGTAAGTCTCAGAGGGAGACAACCTCAGGCATAGTTCTAATCACAGTGGTAAAGCTAGGTTTGCTACAAACCCATTTTACTGTTAAAGTTTTACTGCAAATTTTCGTAGAAGATTTCTTGTGTTCCAGTGGTTTTCTTCTGGGTGAATATCTATTCCTGGCTAAATTTTCCATTTTAGGAGTAGAAGAAGTGTGAAAATAAATGCACACACATGCAACAACTTTTTTTTCCATCCAAACCTTCCCCACAGGAATGATAAAAACCACCCAAGAGATCAAGCTAAACAGCTCCCATTAGGTGTCAGAAAGATTATTCCCCTAATACAAGAAAGCATTTGCACCAGATCAGGCATATTGAGTGTCTTACTCTGGTCTCCTCTTCCAGAAATGCTAGAGCGTAACAAAAATTCCACTCACCTTGCATAAAAACCTTGTAGCGGTTTTCTGCATTCTCCACTGCAGAGAAACTCTCAGCAGAAGGAAAAAAAATTGATATTTCAGTTGGTTTTCTCTTTGACAACAGGAGTATTTCAGTGCAGGTGACCTGACAGCATGGCTTTAGATAGGAAAACAAAGATTGCATGAAACAGAATTTACATATGCTAAAAGGAATTAAGTTTATAACAATATTTAGCAATAGAGTGGTGGAAAGGAAAACCTCCCACAGCACCCAGGGAATTTCACAAAAAACCTAGGAATATTCAGGGGAAAAGCCAAACCAAACCAAACCAGGGAAAACACCCTAAAAACCCATCAGCCACCCTTTAGATACAACTGCATTTTTCCTGGCAATTTCTAAAGGCCCCATATCACAAAGCAGAATGAAAACATAACAGAGCAACCTTCCAAATCACCATCTGAATACAAACAGTGCTTGACAGGGAAGGGACAGAAGGCTGTCTTTTCTCAGATCCCAGTTATGTCAGACAGCTCTAGATCAGGTCCACCAAACAAATTGCCATGTCAAAAAAACATCCTCTACAACTGGTTCTTCTTAACAGCCCCATTGCCTTCCCTTCCTGAGCATAAGAAAAGAGAGTGGAAAAGCTGGGATCTCCAGCCATCATTTTGTCATCTCACCAGTGTGTGTAGCCACATCACAAATTAGGCAGCAACTTAATAGCTCAGAGTTTATAGGTGTAAGTAGAACAGTTCTGGAACCCCTTTCATTGAAAAACTTCATTCATATTCATTTAATCAGGTTGTTATACACATATCCTGATCTCTGTGCACAAGGCTGAAAGCTGGCAGCTTCGTGAGCTCCACTTGCCAAAGAACTAACCACCAAGCAACAGTCTGCTATTTAAGCTCCCTGACTTTTTTTTCATCACAGAATTTTATTTTCATCTGCCTTGAAGAACTTCAGGATGAAGTTTCCATGGCAGATGTCTGTGGCTAAGCACGTATTTGCTGAAAATTCCCATCAAGGTGGTCCTTGAGAATATCATCAGAGAAGTAGTATGTTGCACCTCTACATGTACAGTGCAATTTAAAGGCCTGCAATCTTTCAAGAAGAAGCTTGAAGTTTTGATAGAAAGAAACTCCAAATAGTGTTTGCAAACAGTGCTTTTGGTGAGGTCAGAGTTGAAATTAAGAAAACCAAGGCAGGATCAAGTGGAATCCAGGCCAGGGATTCATAAGAGTAAGGCTTGAAGGTTAGGAGAGAAAGCAGTGGGATGTGATGAAGAACAGCCCAGAAGTAGCTGGACTCAGTTGTGGAAATGGTAGAATCAGAAAAGGGAAATGGATTTCTCAAACTTTAGATTGGCAAGGAAAAGGGATGGGAGGAATTGCAGGGGAGTAGTAAGAAATGTATCAAGGAGGGATGAAGGGCTGTGCAATTACCAGCATTCTCCAGGAATTCATGCTAAGGAAGGAGAGAAATGCAGTTCTGGTAAACTGAGGATCTCAAGTTTGCAAGTTCAGCAATTTGTCAAGCTGGATAAGCTAGAGCTGTTCATTTTGGAAGAGGATGGTACTGAAGGAAGAGCTCAGAAGTCTGACTGGATTCAAGAGCATTAATTTTGTGAAAAGAGTAAGGCCAGGAGTTCAGTGGAAGCATTATAAAGTCTATTTCTTAAAATGTGAGACTTGCATACCATTTCAAATGTTGAACAGACACCTTCCAAGGTCTTCAGTCTATATTCCTGGGTGTGAGTGTTCAGTGATAAAGTCATGACTCTTGGAAATTTGCTTGGTTTTGTGCCTAACAAATTACTCATAGAGTAATATGTTAATCCTCCNAAGAAAGAAAAAAAAAGAGAAAAAGGGCTGTTCCTTTGTTTCCTTATACTCAGAGCATTTCTAAATTACCTATAATGGTCAGTTGTAAAGGCAGAATCCAGGATTTCATGGCTAAATTTTCTAGATTATTATTACCAGCACAGTGTGCACACTTTTTCTTATACCTTTCTTTTACCTTTATCCCCAATAAAGGATAAAGAACACAAGTGACACTGCGTTATACCCTGAGAGACACTACATCGTCTCAGTCTGGTGTACATCAGTGGATTCGGATTCTTTCATGTGCTATATCCGGAGGTTAAGTGAGGGAGAAATTTTAACATACCCAAGCTCTAAGTGTCAGACATCAGAAGCAGATTAATGATGTCTGCGTAAAACTGCCCCTGATAAAACGCTGCAGTTTGGACCCCATCTCCAGTTTGATTACAGGACTAAACCAATCTTCTGTCTGTCAAATCAAGCTTAAACTGACATTGTTTATCTTATTCTTAGCAAAGGAAATCTGAATAAAAGTATAAACTGGATCTAGAGCCCTCCTAACTCTCTCTTGACTGCCTCAGGGTTAAGAAAATAAAAACAGAAAAACCCCTGCTTGTTTCTACCACAAAGGCTCAAAAGATTGCTCTCAGATCACAATGAAGCTCATAAGAAGTAAATAATCATCTTGTGGGATGTTGAACACCCACAAGATGCTGCCCTGTAGGAATTACGGTTTCTCATGACTGATCTGTCAAGATGCAAAAAGTTACTGAAGACATGGCATTGATCTGAGTCCCATATTTTACCTTAGTTCTCCCACTGACGTGGGGAGTGATGTAGAAAGGTAATTCTGCTACTCTGTGCCTTTGTTTTGCTCCAAAGTCCCCACCTCCTGTGTTTGGTTCTAACCCTGTTTGCACACTGCCTAGGAAAACTTCAACTGCAGCCTATACATTCAAAGGTAACTAAATTACAATTAGTCACCCTGATGGCAGTGAGGTAAATCTGGGTAGTCAGTACTTCATTACCAATTCCTATTTATTTGGCTATGGTAGTGCAAAGCCTATTTTTAAAATAAATAAAATGTTGACAGAGGGCTTCTGCTTTTGGAAGAAAAAAACAATCAGGACTTTTCCAGAATGAAAATGGTTTAGGGCGCTACTCTCATCCATCACTTTGTACAGCTGCATGATAAGTCTCCTTAAAATTGCAAGTCATTCTCCATCAACATACACGGACAGCTCTCTAGCAGGACACAAATGAAAACAGGCACAAAGCTGCTTATTGGTAAATAAATCAAAGAAGAGAAATTGGGAGAAGGAAACAACACAAAGCTCTCTCTGTCTGGATAGGAGCGATTTATGTGAGAGATTCACTGATGCTCCAGGCCACTGGTGCCATTTTCCAGGGTATGAATGGGTGGATCTTTTGCATACGTTTTGCTGGGTTGACTTAAGTAAGTCTTGACAACTCTCTTTCCCTGGGGACTAGACTAAAAGTATTGTTTAGAAATCTAATATATGGTTTATTTACTCAATTTGTGCTGAGCACTACAGTTCCTTCAGGCCAGCTTCAGCAGTCCATTACTCCATTAATGCTCCATTACTGAAATTAGTGCTGTAATTGGAAGGAGGGAGGATGATGGGGAAGGGGACACTTTTTAAAGGAGCAGGTCCCGCTTAATCCCATCACAGAAGAAAGCATTAGAAAAATCTCAACTGCTCCCTCCCAAGCCTTTCCCTTAGGAAAAAGATATTGAAGAGGAACTTCTCTCTGGTGAAGACATACAATAGCTGTGAAAAGACAGGCCTGAGGAACTCAGCACCAAGCCTCCCTTCAAACGAGAGGAGAGGGATGACAATGACAACAAGAAGCCTGCACACAGCGTTGCCCTGTACTAGAAATCAGCAGGCTTTTAGGCTTCACCCTAAGCTTCTGGTCCCTTGCACAGACTTGGAGCTGCTAATGGGACCACTGGTACAGTCTCTGCTCCCTCTGTCCCGCACACTGTCAAATTGCAACCAGCTCTTTCACAAGCCTGAGGAGAGGGACATGGTGCTAAGAAAGGCAGCTTAACCGTGGAGATGGGGCACAGAGCTTAGTTCCCTTCACAGGTCCTCCTTGAAGACATGGAAGATGATGGTGTTTGGGGTGACAGAGAGGCCTTTCTCTGCTTTGCTTTACTCATCCATTTCCCAAAATATTTTGCATGAAAGCATGAAGGAATTCAGGATCTGTGTATGAATATTTATTAATTATTCAACTTAACTACAAAAAGGAAATTTCATGAATGTTTTATCCGAGAATTTTATATCTCCATACAATCACACAGCCTGCAATAATTTTCAATATTAATTGTAAGTTAGTTACTGAGTAAAAAATACCCTGTACAGTTATCCTGGATAACTGAAATATATGTTGTAAATATGCATATTTATTGGTTTAGTTAAATAGAAGGCCTGTCAGGAGTCTAGCAGAAAGATAATACAATAGCCCTAGAGAGATCATCTGTTAAAAGAGATTAAAGAATTTACAATAAGAAGAAATGCCAATGCTTTTAGCTGGGATGCTGCTGATTCCATCTTCCAGCCTGTGACAGGGTTTTTTTCATCAAGGCTAGAACTGGAAAGTCCTAAAAGAAACTAAAGAACTAAAACATGTTTTGCTATGGGGCTGAGACCCATGAGGACAGGTGCTACTTCTGAATTTGTTCACGAGGAGCAGACGGACACAGCGACAGACTTTGCTGGAGTGGCCAAAACAACAAAACATCTATTATAGTATGGTAGGATCTATGGTAAAGTTCACATCATGTCCTTCACTTCTCACACTTGGCTTTGTTCTTCTTATTACAAAGACTCAACAAGATTTACTCTGAAATAGATGTTTTATTTCTAGGATAAGCCACTGTTCTGAAAACCTACCTGAAATAAATAGATTTGTTCACAAAAAAAAAAACAAAAAA
>VWZN01010470.1:152912-219699 GCA_013396955.1 Regulus satrapa | reverse complement strand
ATAAGAAAAGATTAAAAAAAAAAAGCAGAAAAAAGAAAAGACAGGCAGAGGAAGACAGAGTTGTTAGACATCGTATTTTCTAAATGTGTCTGGCAGGAGCCCCAGCAAGGAATTTAATCAGCAAGAGTTGTTTAAACTGGGCTTTGAAAACAAGCCCTGTGCTGCTAGTAATGAACTTCATATCATCTGCAACTCCTGTTTGCTGACGACATTCAATTTGTTAATTCTGCAGCTGGTGATAGGGGTCAGATATGAAAGTGACGATTGTTTTTTGACGTCCCAACCCCTGCTCACATCTTTCTAATTAATCCTTTTAGGAGCCACCAGCAGATCAAGAGAAGTGTGGGGAGGGAGGGAGTGTGGGGGGGAAGGAGAAAGAGAGACTTTTTTTGTGCCTGGCCTGTGGCTCCTTACCTCCCTCTGTGGTGGAAAGGAGACACAAGGGCATACCTGCTACTTGGTTTTATGGTCATGAGCTTTTACGGATGTCATAATAAAAATATAAAAGAAGATCCACATAGTCCCAAAAGAGGTGAGGTTAGAAGGGACCACAGTGGGTCATCTGGTCCAGCCTCCCTACTCAAGCAGGGCCATCTTAGAGCACATTGCACAGGATTGTGTCTAGATGGTTGTTGAATATCTCCAGCAAAGGAGACTCCACAACCTTTCTGGGCAACCTGTGAAAATGCATGGTCACTACTCAGTAAAGAAGTTCTTCCTCATGGTCACGTGGAACTTCCTGTGCACCTATTTCTGTTCAGTGCCTCTTGTCCTAGTGCTTGGCACCACTGAGAAAAGTCTGGAAACATTCTCTTCAGATGATATTAACCCTTCCTTCAGATATTGATAGATGTTGATGAGGGTCCCTCTCAGTCACCTCTTCTTGAGGCTGAACAAGCCCAACCCCCTCAGCTTTTCCTCATGAAAAATACGCTCCATGATCCTTCCCCAATGATCCTTGTTATCCTCCCATGGACCTGCTGTGGGACCTCCATATTTCCCTTGTACTGAGGAGCCCAGAACTGGACACAGCACTGCACACGTGGCCTCAGCAGGGATGAGTAGAGCGGCAGGGTCACTTACTGTGACCCAATGTTACACACTGTCCACCTGCTAACAATGTTCTTCCTACTGTACCCCAGGATACTACTGGGCTTCTTGACCACAAGGGCCCTGCTGGCTCAGGGATGGCCTGCTGTCCACTGACCACCACCAGCTCTTCTCTGCAGAGCATCTTTCCAGAAGATTAGGCCCCAGTCTGTGCTGGTGCATGGGGTTACTTTTCCCCAGGTGCAGGACCCTGGGGACATTTTTCTCTGCCTATCTCTCCAACCTGTTAAGGTCCTTCCCCCTAAAAGAGCTCACTTTAAAATATGGCAAGCATTTAATATTAACTGTTTCCATGGGGAATGAGAAGGGTGATGGAATTAGCAGTGAGGTAGGAAACCATTCTCCCACTATACCATATTGCTGATATGGGCCTGGTGAGATCTCCCAAAGGCTGGTTTAAAGAGCTGAGTATGTACAAGACACACAGAAATCCAGCAACTCTGTGCAGACAGGTAAGAATGTCATCAAACAGAAGAAATCATGGCCTCAGGAGGAGCCTGAGTGCACACGCAGAGGGAGGTACTGCAAGGGAATGGGGACCCACCAACCAGCACAGAGGCTCACAATACAGATGGCTTTAATGGAAACAGCAAAAGGGCAGGAGATATTGCTGGCCTGTGCAGTATGAGAATGGGAGTCCTTTGCAGATTCCAAAGTCTCCCTTCATGGAGTTTTTAACCAGAGAGCCTGAACTAGGAAGTTATTTAGGGTGTTGAATCTGCTGCAGTGATCACACGTGCCTTGGTGAGGGCCATCAACCTGGATGTGGTGCAGTGAAATCTGTGTTCTTCTGCAGAGACTGGATGAGGAGCCCTTGCAAGGAGGAACCAGCAATCAAGAAGGGAGAAATTTTATAAGAAGTGAAAAAAGTTAGAGTGAAAAACCAGCTGGGTGACAGAATTTTCCAAAAAGAAGACCTGAGATTATGCAGAGATTGTGGGCACTGGGGAAAGGTAGAAGAAAATAAACTTGCTCTTATTAGCACTAGGCTGAAAAATAACTTTTTAATGCAAGAGTTTGTTTTTTCTTTCCCAGTCAACCTCAGCACTGAGGTTTGGACTCACAGGAAATACATCATCACCAGCCCTCCTAGAGCATGAGAGTCCTGGCAGAGGTTGCACCTGTTCTGGGCCAAAGCGCCTGCCCTCACACAATAATTCCCCAGGAGAAGAACACTGGGATGTTGGCACAGCTGGCTAAATATATCAACCCATTTGCTCTGTTCCAACAATATCTAACACTGAACCTTTGGCTCAAATGCAGTAGTCATGGTTCTCTCAAGAAAATGGGGATCTACCAGCTCATTCTGTCTGTCTGTATTGATTGGGCCCTGCTTTTTCTGAGGCCAAAAATTGCAGCCACTTCCTTAAATGCTGTCAGTGCTCTTGTTTTCCTACAGAAGTTTTCACTTGACTCCCTTTATTAACCAACTGCTCTCTACCATTCTCATAATGGTTTTCCCATCCAATATAAACTTGCAGTATTTGGTATTGTGATGAGAAATCAACCACCTTCATAAATGTTCACCTTTTTTTAGCAGACTTTATCAGTAAGCATTAATTTGTAATTAGAAACAGAAAAGAAAGTCTATTGCTCTTTCACTCCAGACTCTCAAAATCAGTACAACAGAGTTCTGCTTGTGTCTGGAACAAGACTAACTTCAATTAAATTGGCCTAGATTTAAATCAGTAGATTCATGAGCACACTTTGGTGACACCTTATGGTGTCTCTTCAGTTTGTTCCAAACTTTATACAGAAAATTTAGGAAAATACTGGGGCTGGAGGAGAACTGTATGCTGTGATTAAATTAACAAAAAGATATTGTTAGAGGTGAAGGTATCTACCTACTTGAGAATCGCTGCTTTCCATAAGCAGGTAACTCAGTATTGAAGACTGCTTTTATACCTGAGGATCCTGGCAGATACCAGCCCCACAGAGGAAAAAGAGCTCTGCTACATCTGCTGATAACAGAGGACAAACAACTGGAAGGATGAAGCTGGATTGGGACATCAGCAATGAAACATTTTCCCCATCCGGTAAGTTGAAGACAAGAAAAAATAATTATAAATGCAGTGAAAAATGAGTAGTGGAGACTGAATTTCTCAGGCTATTTAAAACATGCACTATTATTTTTTAATAGGCTTTCACCTGTTGCATCTGTGAACATGAACATATCTTTCACTTCTGCAAGATTTATAGGCTTAATTTAGCTTCTAATGAAAGACCCATTGGCCCTGAACATCTCTGCAAGTGGCTCATGGTATCCACTCTGCTTAGCCAGAAGCACAAAGCACTTAGAGAAAAACATTATCCTTTCCAGTGTTTATGTTCAGCTCAAGTACATCTTAGCCCTTTTATTGTCTGTATGGTTAAGTCCTGCAGGTACCCTGTCACATAAAAGACATACTGTTTATTATTCCAATGTTAACAAGGTACTTGAGGGAAACAGTAATCTATTTTCAATGGGAGGAAAAACCCACCCAAAGCAAGCATGGCAAGAATTGCCAGCTCCAATCCACAAGAGGATCTTTTAAATCTCAATCCACTGAAGAGGCATCCCCCTGCAAGCCTTGTGCAGGCAGTTGTACCACTCTAGCTGCATCTTAAACCATGGCTTTCAACTTGCTGTGCTACTTGGCTCACTCTGCTATTCTTGCATGACATTTCTTTGAAATCCGAACAATATTTTCTTTTATTAATTAATCATATGAATGGTCATAAATTCTGTTTTAGGGTGATAGTTCTGATTTTCTCAGGTAAGAAAAGAATCTTACATCAACCCAGAGCACCTTACACCATAAAGAACCAATTTCGTATATTATCAACCCTGTTTTCTTAAATATTTTGATTTTTTTACCATACAAGTCTCTTTCCAAAATATGAGGTTTTAATAAATGGGAAAATACACATTTTTAAGAAACACACCCTGTCTCTGAGACACAAACATAAAGAAAAAGCAAAGCATGTCTAGATCAAAACAGCTAAAAAGGAATGAAGTCAACAAGGACAGTGTTTAAGTAATCAACATTTCCAGATAGGTGATGTCAAAATGGTAATTATCTTTCCAGAGCTGCCTGAAAATCTAAAACAGGAGGAAAATGTCCAAAGAATGGTATTGCACTTCTCTCGCCCTGTGAGGGTACAGAGTACATCTGGAATAACATGATCACAAAATGGTGTTCATCTTCCACAGCCCCCCAGAGCTCCATGGAAAGGGTGTAGGTGGTCCAAAGGGACACAATTACAAGTAAAGGAATAAAATTTAACACAGTAACATTTGCAGTGTTTATCAGAACAAATTCCCCAGCAATGAGACATAGCTGACATAAGGAAGTGTCTTTAAGGAATCAATGGGCGCTCCATTAAAGGTTATGCTAGATAAAGCAGGCTACAACTTGGAAGGAAAAGTTTCCAAATGTTCTGATTTCTGCAACAGAGTGAAATGACAGAGAGTCCTGGGAAGCAAAGTTTCAAAAATGCCTTTAGGTCTTTGGCTTGTTTAGGCTACCTTTTGAAGAGCAATGGAAAAGGATAAGACTATATGAAAGCAGCATTATTCAGCAGGTGTTATCTTAGGCACTTTGGAACAATGTTACCATCTCATATTTAGAGCTTAGGCCTTATGATTAATTATTTATATCTGCTCTGTCTTGGAAAGTGTTTGAGGATGCTTCTTCAGTACACAGAGAACACAGGACAGGAAGGATAAGAACAGGTACATGAAGATACCCGCTGAGCTTTCTAGATCTGTATTGAGGAATCTGAAAGCAGCTTGATTTATGAAAACAAGCACATAAATATCTGACCCTCACAGTGAAAAGATTGCTTATAGTGCAAAGCTTAGGAATCAGGGCTGGAAGGAATAACCAAATCAGCCTTTTAACTGTTTGTAACACGTTATAGGAAAAGAGAAAACCAAAATGAAAAAAAACTTAATTTTCAGTGTGAGCAAACACCTACACCAGGGCCAGAATATATTAGATTCAGTCCTTGCTGCCAAAATGCTGTGCTAATCTTAATAATTAACATTATTGCTAGACATCAGTTTTCAATACTAAGACTTTAATACTGCTGCACAGAGACCAATTTTTCAGCTTTTATTTATTCATCAATTTCCATCTCCAGACCACAGAAATATCTATGCTGACATGTGAAAGATGGGGAAATCAACAAAGAAACATCTTAAAATAATAAAAAAACCAATGTCGTACAGCCATGGGTTTATTGCCCTTCTTTCTTCCTGCAATGAGAGATTTGACCTGTATTCCTTGTACTGAAAAGGGACAAGTGACCCATGTACCAAGAGGCCCAACTCTCTCGCCAGCAAGTGCCAATGCATTTTGCATTAGCACTTCTCACAAGGAGACCCTGAGTCCCAGCGCCAACAGGGCTAGAGGAGTGTGAAAAACCTTCAGAATAGGCTTTCTCACAGCCTGATAGATAACTTGCCATGAAACCCAAAGACTGTTATGTCATACAGGACATAATATCCCATATTATAATTCAAAGGAATGAGTTGCTGCTCACAGGTTACATAGACAATCCTTGGAACGTCTATTGAAAAGTTCTTTTTCTTAGGAACACAGCTTTGCTCCTCACACAGCCTATTCCCTAAACCCACATAAAATATGGCTCATTCAGGTCTCTCTGGAACAGCAGATTTCAGCTGCTTGAAAAACAGAAAAGTACCTACTTAATATTTTATGTAGTTTACTTTGCAAAAGAGCAGGTAAAGAGAATAAAGCAGATAGAAATGCTTTAAAATGCAAATAGTTTTTTAAAAAGGAAAGGGGTAATGTGAAGGAGGTTATTGTATCTCTAAATGTCAAGTCCAAGATGCTCTGAGCAAGCAGTGGTTGGGGACAAAGCTAAAGTAGTAGGTTCCTCTTTAAAGAAATGCAGATCAAGTAGCAAAATATAGACTGAAAATTAAAGTGCAAGACAAAAATGCTTAAATTAGCCTGGGGGAGTCTATCTAAGTCTTCCCTATATTAGACAGGGCTTGCTGGAAAAGTGAAAACTGCAAAATTAGCAGTAAATTGCCCTACTGGAAGCACAACCTTATACAAGGAAAAGGGAGAATTTTGGCTGCTATAGCCCTATAAAGTTCCTTCAAGCAAGTAAGCTGAGCAGAAGAAATAATTCAGCTTCTGCTGAACCATTTTCCTGCACCTGCAGACTGATGGAAGGACCTGTCTAGAAGGTCCAGGTGCAAATTACCATTTCCACTCATCCTTGCCCACAGATGCTGTATCTCAAATAAAATTTTTTAGCATGGATCCAATGCCTTAAGCCCCTCCAAAGTCCTCTTGCCCAGTTAGCTCAGTACTTTTGGAACGAGGTGACTACCTCTGCAAACCAGTCTCATGATTTTACACTTTTTATATCTGCACCTCAACCTCCAATACTTCCCCGAACCCCATCCCAAAATCCTTCTTTAACTCATTGCAAAGAAGCTGCAACAAATGCTTGGAGAATGCTGACCTAAAGCAAAATTGTTCACCTCATTCTGCACCTTGTAAACTTTACATTTATTCCTACATGGCCTCTAATTTTGAGTTTCTAATAGAAACCTTGTACAGACAGCACCATTTTGTGGCCAGTTCAAGGCAGATAGCCAGGATACCATATCCATTTTCTCCAGTATCTGTTTTGGCGAATTCTCATCTTGCTCTTCCCAGCAGAGGGATTGGCCAAGATTGGTTAAAGATAGTTAGGCATCCAAGTCTAACTGCTTGCAATTTTCTTGCAAATCCCCAGGCTTAATCTAACAAGAAGATGTAATTTTAGTCTCTTTAGGTCTCTTTGCTGTTTATAAGTAAAGAAATCTATCACACAAAATAAAAGAGTGGGGGTTTCCAACACTAGTCTCCATTCAGGCAAAGTGGTAGGTTTTTCCAGTAGAATCTTGATTTTCTATTACCAAGTGATGGGTCTCAGAATTATATTCTGCATTGCAGATTTCATACTTGTGGCTTGCAGTCACAGGAAACTTATCCTTCAAAAGTTAATTCAGTAGGACTGCAATATGGGACTTGCTGTTCAAAACAATAGGAAGAGAACATTTATTATTTTCCTTACTTACCATGGCTAAAATAAAGAATAAAAAAGAAAAAAAGAAAATCAACTTTATCTTCTGGAAATGTCACATTTGCTTTGTATCCTTCAGAATCCATTGATTTCTCTCTTCTTCCCCTGGAGTAATCGCTCAGACCTTTTCTGCCCATCTACATGTTCTGTACCACAAACTGCAGAAGCATTCGCTATTAGTATGTCTCAGAGGTGCTAACCTAAAGACATAATATTAATGACATAAAAAACCCTGTACAGCCTCTTTTATCCTTTTTCATTCTTACTTTTCAGGACACAGGGAGCAGAGGAGGGATTTCCATGAGGGTATTGTTGCAGCTTAGTATGGAGAAAATCCTCGATTTTTTATGTGTGCTTGGAAGCCTATAGTAATCATATTATTCCAGGGTCCTTATTGCTGGTTAATGGAATTCTTTTAATATTGACCCAAGTTTCTATTAAATAGATTTGCATTGATCTGGTGATGTATAGAGCTCAAGTAAGTCTATCTATGTGTAAGCAAATTAAAAGCCTTAAGCCTATACAGTCAAACTGTATAATCCCATGCTGAAAAATTGATCTTCTGATACTCTCCTGGGAACATTTTTTTTTTCTTTTTAGGTAAAGAGACACCTTAAATTTCTTTGACAGAAAGAAAAACATCACAAATATTGCACATTCAACAAATACAATCCAAAACCACCAGAATAAGTGTTTATAATTAGAAATTGCATCTGGCATTGGCTAACACAGCACTAACAATCCAGCAGTTATAGTGAATGTATGAATTAGGTTGAATACAATAAGTTATATTTCTACAGAATAACTTATTATTGCTTTCCAGCCTGAGCATAAAGTTTGATATTTTTGAAGCAATATGTTTACCACAGCCTTGCTGTCACCAAATTCAATACCAGCATCACCCAGACCATTCTTCGACATCAAATTGGTCTCAGTGTGCCTTTTCCCTGTCCTGGAATAAAATCATCAAACACATAGATCTCAAAGCACTTAGTAAATAACACCATCTTTGTTGTACATGTGCAGTAGTATGGAAGATGCACCCATGAATCCTATGGCAATAGTAATAAGATCCACAAATCTGCATGAGAACCAGTCTCCAGCCTCCACCATGGGTGTTCATGGCCACTGAATTTGAAGACAGGCACAGGTGGGTGAGCAGCAGGAGCTCAGGTGGGGGTTTCCCAAGGCACCATGCTCCAAGGTGGTTTAACTCACCTCTAGCAAGAACTGCATTCACTTTGAAGTCTCTCTTCTAAGAGAAGGTACCAGTACGGTTCCTCCTTTCTCTCCCACCACATCCATTAACTACAGTCATTAATTAACCAGGAGATAATCCATTTTCACTATCAGACCAGTGGGTTCAGAAAGCACCCAAGGAGCAGGAAGACACACATGTGTACACATCCAAATAAGTGGGATGTCTTCAACCTTATTTCCATATGAAATTAGACTAAGATAATAATGAAGCTTAATTCAGTTTTTCAGTTCCTGTTTCACACATATTTTGACCCTCCAGCACAACTGCACTTAAGGTAATCTTTGTCTAACATATTACAGGCAACAAACACAACTCCCAAAAACCCACAACCATATCCAAGATGCCTAACTGGATATAAAGACCATCCCACATTTTGGAAACCCAGACAGAGCACCTACAATTTGGAGGCCATTCTTGCTTTACCCAGTTAATACATGCATATGCCTCTGCTGTGCACTTATAGCATGTGAGCAAAGAGTGAGTAAAAAGACCCACAGAAGCCCACCAAAAACAGTGGTCAGGATGGCAGAGCTCATGCAGTGTTTTTAATGGAGATAAAGGATGAACACTGTCTCTATGTTTTCCTCACTGAGTAGGATCTGCTCAAGAAAAGATAGGTAATAAGTAAAAAAACATCTTTTTAGAAATGCAAATTAACATCAAACACTGAACAGTAATCTTTAAAACCTCCTCATTATAAGCATGAACAATTACAGCTTTTCAAATTTAGGTAGGTCTTGGTAGATGTGAAGATTCTCTGACTGGAAGAGCCATATCTGCTGTTACCCTGTGTGCAAGCACTTCCATCACTAATTAATAATATCTGAAAGAGCATATCAGAAAAAAACAGATATTTTTAGTTAGGGCATTACATGCCATGAACCTTGCATGTGTTTCAAGAAGTGCTTTCAGTACGTATTATGATTCAGTACTTATTATGTTATTCTGATTCTCACTGAGGCTCTCCAGGCCGAGACCTAACCTAGCCTTTAATCTGTGCATGCAGCCTTTCTGCTGGAGGAGTTTTGAATGACAGGTCAGGAGTGATGACCTTGGATGGACTTTCCACATGCTTCAGTAGGAGTAGCGCAACATCTTGACTTCATAATGAAGTTGTGTGCTTACTTCTCTGTGATTTTTCAGATACACACAATTATAAGGGGCTAAAACAAATTTCCTGGGAGTCAGTTGCATGAAGTTGCTTTAGGGTGACAAGAGTGAAAGCCTCCATCATCACCAGCTCTGGATAGTTAGCAGAATGAATAGATCATATCCCTGCATCAAAGGAAACACACTGCTTACCAGGACCTCAGTGCTGCATTATGACTGTCTTAAAATCAGTGAAAACTTAATGGGATGCTAAAGAAAAATTACTGTCATAGGTCCTTAAAAGTCATTTTATAACAAAAGCAGTAAATTCTGTCTGCACAGAGGAAAAGATCATTTCCTCTCACCCCCTACTAATGGTATGCATTACCTGTTATGTGGTTATCTGCAGGATTTCCAGAGAGTGTAGAATGCAAACAACATCTCTTTCTCCAGGTACAGGAGTCAAACTGAAAAATAAAGCTAGTAGTACACCCTGACCCCTTTGCAAGACAAGGGGCTACCTCAGCTGGCTGTGCAGCTTCCCAGGGCTGGGGCATGCTCCTGAGTCCTGCCTACGTCGATCTTCTGCCCCAGCCCTGAGCTGGAAGGTGACCTGCAGAAAACTCACAGAAAGCCATTACTGTGTTGTGTCAGCTCAGAAAACCGCAACAGGGCCAGGCAGGGGAGGAAAAAGCCTGGAGAGGAAATCAAGGAAATTCACTTTGGCAGAAACTAGCAAAGCCTTTTTCTGAATGTTAACTATCTAATTTAATGAAGTCGAGAGATCAGTAGAGACAATTGTCACTGCCAGCTTTGATGCCAATCACAATTCCGGAACATGAGCCAGTGAATGCATCCAACATACAAGGAGAAAACAAAAATAAGGCAAGGATTTGACCCTTTGCTCTCATGATCCTTTAAGAAGAAATATCACCCTTCAAAACTATGCGGAAAAGAAATCTTCCAAGTCAGAACAAGTCAGCAAGAAAAAGGAAAGAGAAATCACAAGGAAAAAGACTATAGAAATGTAATTTCTCTCTGTCGGTCTGTGGTGCCTTTAGGGCTATCGGTGGGAACACTCATGGGCTGAAAACCTCTATGTGGACTGGAAAATTAGGGAAGATTTCTCTAGTCCCTGTCAGGAAAGCAGGTCTGAACTTTTTCCTTGTGGGCAGCTGCAAGTCTGCTGTGCCTTCATGGGAGTCCTATTGCCAGGACACACTTCTCCTGTGCTGGTGGGTTCCCAGTAACCTCAGCTCCATCACACCCTTCACCTTATTATTGAGAAGGTATATGGTGAAGGAAACATTTTGCATCTCTGCCAAATATATACAAACAAACTCCAAACCTCTGTGCATTAAAGGCACAGCTAAGCAAATTAATATAGTCTGATTTCTTTCAAGCAGGTTTTTTCCTAGAGACTTTCAATGGAGGAAAATTAGAACCATTAGGCTTGGAAAAGACCTGCAAGATCAAGTCCAGCCTTTGAATATCACCATGTCCACTAAACCTCACCACAAAATGACACATATACTCATTTTTAAACACTTCCAGGGATGGTGAATTCCCACTTTTTTCCTGAAAATTTGTAGATCTATACTTCTTACTCTTATGGGTAAACATGGGTTAACATATAATTCTGGACAATCTGCTCCTTCCCAAGCTGTAGGACTGAAATCTTTCCTCTCTCATACTCTTGAACCACCCTTTCTTCTCTGAGAATGGGCTCTGGGAAAACTCTGTAAGGGAGAACAGCATTTTATCCCCCCTGTGAAATATTAGGAATTTTAAGTGTGCTCATTTCTTGTTTTACATGACTTCTGCATATCTACATCTTCCTCAGAACAGTCACACATGAGAAATTCTGATGGCACCAAAAATGCCCTTAGTCTGACACCATACAATCTAAGAGGTTTACATGAAATTTCTGCCAAGCATACAAACAAAAAGGGTGATTTGGGGATGGATTTCCCTGAGGGTATAGCTCTTACTTTGTACTTTTAGTTAGTTTTGAAAGAATCCTGTCACAATGCAGAAGCATCCATCCCCTCTCCTGCATGCATGAGGAATATAACATCCCAAATTCTGCTGTTTATTTTCACTGGCCTTCTCCTCTGTCTTTTCACCCAAGCTGTAGACCTGAAAACCAAACTGTATGATCAGAAGACCATGACCCCATGGTGACCTATGGGGAGCCCACAACTGCACTGCGCAAAATAACCCATTTCCAACCTTCATCCACCAACCACCACATGTCTCATTTTAACAAAGATAATGGCCATCACCAAATTACACCAAGACTCACCATACGCTGAATAGCAACAGACCTTGGCAGACATAATCCCACCCAGGCTAGTCATATATTTTCTACAGAAGTTCTACAAGAAATGCCCCATTCCAGGCAGAAATTAGGATGTTTTAGGACAATGCACTGAAAACCATACTTTAAATTTTGGTCATCCCTGAAACTGTCAAGCAGTTGGACTACATGGTCATTATGGTCCCTTTTGGCTGAACTATTCTATTCGATTCTAGTCTATTCTAGTCTATTCTAGTCTATGCCATTCTGCTTAGTACCTCCTTTTCCTAGAACTGCACACTGAGGCACACACACAGACGCACTAGGTACAGCTGCTGGGCATTCCTCATGCCTCTTCTGCCATTCAGCTCCCAGGGACTAACCTCATGGCACTCCTCTCTACTTAGGCCATGGCAGAAACCAATCCTGCAGCCCAGGGATCACCCCTATTAACTGTTCCCTCTCTGCAGACCAGGGATAATTTCCGTGAGGACGTGCAGGGAGGACTGGGGACACAAACCCAGTTTTGGGGAGATACAAGGGGTGGTTTCTGCAGCCACAGCCTAGATAAAAGCCAAAGAGTAACCAGAGTCATGGGCTGGGCTGGCCGGTGCCAAAGGACAACCATGGAAACAACACAGGCTTTGAAAGAACAGTAAGTGGAGGTTACACTGGTGTGGTGGAAAGGTTGGTCATTTTCAGATCTAGAACATTCAGATCTGTGCACAAAGTATAGCCAGGCAAGCAACAGCTCTTCCAAATGGCAAAAAATAGCCACTTCTGCTATCACTGTCATACCCTCCTTTCCCCACTGAAACCAAACTACATAGATCTTCTGCTAAACAAACCAATCTGTTGAGTTTATATGGGATAAAAAATGCATTTCAGCCAAAGGGTAAAACTTCCACAGCTCACTTGTGCCACTGACCTTTTACAGAAGAGAGGGAGAGCAGAGTTCAGCTGAATGTGACATACACCAATTACCTAGTCCAAATGCCTGACCACAAGTTGAGGGCATCATCCAACTACCTCTTAAACACCAACAGGCTTGGGGTATTGACACTCTCTCCAGGAAGCCTCCACTAGGGTTTGGCACCCTCTCAACAGATATGTTTCCTTGTGTCAACTCCAAACTTTCCCTGATGGAGACAGATTTGAACCTGAGGTTGTCCCTCAGCCTTCTTCTCACCAAAATAGACAAACCCTGGTCTCAGTCGCTCTTCCCATGGCATGGCTTCCAGCCCTCTCACATCTTTGGTACCCTCTTCTGAATACACTCAAGGACTTTCACATCCTTCTTAAGTGATGGGGCTTGGAACCACACACAATACCCAAGATGAAGTTGCACCACTGTTAAACACAGTGGGATAATCCCCTCCTTTAACCAGCTGGTTGTGTTATGTTTGATGCACTCCAGGATGAGGTTTGCCCTCCTGGCTGCCGGGGCACACACTGCTGGCTCCTGTTGAGCCTCTTGTCAGCCAGCAGTCCCAGTCCTCTATCTATGATGTTGCTTTTCAGCCACTTCTCACCAAATGTGGACTTTTGTCCACCTCAGATCCAGAACCCAGCACTTGTTCCCATACATGTTTATGCCACTGATGGTTTGCCAATGCTCTAATCTATCCAAGTCCCTCTGAAAGGGCTCTTGCCCCTTGAGAGAGTCAACACTCTGGTGACTGGCTATCAGATATTTATAGGCCCAGTCATTTCAACCCTTTGAGAGCTCTGCCCTCCAATTAGTTCTTCACCCAGTGCAATGCCTCCCTGCTTGTCTTGCACAACATCTGGACAAGTTGTCCAGAAAGATGCTGTGACAGACAGTATAAAAACAATTGCCTAAAATCCAGAAAAACTACATCCACTGTTGTCCCTTCATCCACTAGGCAGGCAACCTGATCGCAGAAGGATATTAAATCCATGAAACATTACTTTCCTCTTGTGAACCAATGTTGGCTGTGCCTGATGACTCCATTTTTCTTTAAACATCTGTCAGCAGTACCCATTATGATGGTGTCCATCATTCTTCCAGGTACTGAGGTTAGAATAACAGGCTGCAATTTCCTAGGTCTTTCCTCATGTCCTTTTTCTAGGCTGTAGTAACACTGGCTAGATTCCTGTCAGCAGGAATCTTCCCAGACACCCAAGATGTTTGGTAGATGATTGAGAAGTTCCTGCCATAACATCCACTAATTCCATTACTCTGGAACGAAGCCCATGAAAACTTCATGGACTTGTAAACATTTAGCTGACACTGCTGGTCTCTTACAAGTTCATTATCCACAAAGGAAAGTCACTGCTTCCATACTCATGGTCCTCTGGCTCAGGGAACCAGGCAGCCCAAGGTCTAACAGTATTATTAGAGACTGAGACAACTGAAAGCACTGAATGCCTTTGCTTTTTCTTTATGCCTATTTCAGGTGCCCATCTTTAATAAGAATCTTGGCTGAGCAATAGGTAATAGACACCATGATGCCTGCTTTGCCTTCTGTGTCCCTGATCCTCACCAAAGACTCTTAATCACATCATCCCTAACACTAAGGGCTGTGCAAACCTCTCCCTTACAGACATTGTGACTCCTCATGTGCTTTGTTTATCCCTCCTGAAGAGCCCAAAGCCCTTCATCCCTTTTGTCTACCCCTGTGTGTGGGAAGGTCTTATCTAAAATCCTGGTAATTCTCCTTTCCCTTTAAGATTTACCATTTTCAATACTGAAAGAGTAAGGAATAATATTAATCTTCTCATTTTGTACATTGATGCTAAAATCGGTACGTACGTTCAGACCATGTAAAAAAGGGCATTAATACCATAGATATTTATTTCATTGTGGTGATGTCCAAAGGAAAAAAAGGGATTGTTCCTTCTGTATGAACTCCACAGAGACATAGAGACCAAGCTGTTATGGTGAGATCTACTTGAAATGAAGTTCTGGGTTCTTTTCTGCTGTTTTCTATTTTTTTTCCCTTGCACTTTAATAGTTCTTTTCCTCCTTTGGCACAGGAAAACACCTGTTACTATGACACATCCTTTCAAAACTCAAGTCTGTGTGAAGGAAATGTAAAAAGTTTTACCTCTTTCATCTCAGGGATAAATATCTGTGTCAGGACTGAGGACCCTCAGATTTGTTGTTCTGTTACATGCATGCTTTCCAAACTTTGGAGATGAGGGCCCAAAACTCAGCATTGCGCCCCAGTGAGGTGTAGAAATCTTCTTGGCAGTCTTCCCACTCCTCTCCCTAAGATGACCCCCTGTACCACTGAGTAGTAACTGCCCGGGTCATATCACCTGCATGTTGTGGATCTCAGAAGCCACCAGTCTATGAGAGGAACAGAACTTTACCAAAGCAAATTTTGAGGTCTTTTTTCCTGTTGGCTGCATTCAAATTCTATATACATTTCTTTTCCTCCAAAAAAAACCAGAGTTATCATTGATCAAAGGGCAATTCTCCATATACTATGAGAAGGCTCTCAATAAGAAAGTATCTTATCATAAAGAGATAATTGGTGAAATACATACTGTTAGAATACCCATCAGCACTGCCAGATGTCAATCATTTCCATTACAAACCAGAGTACTGAAAATAAACTAGAATTAGGCTGTTATGTTCTTTGTATTGAAGCCAGCTCCAGCTCAGAATGTATCAACTCATTTACACTAATTCTTTTCTTAACTGAATTTGATCTCAACATACTCAAATGGACAGAGTTGAAATGATGGGGCATTGTGCTGGTTTCAGATAGAACCCAGCTCACAGAAGTATAAGCCAATCAGAAAGAGGTGTACGCCTCTGTGAGACACACATTTTATATCGAAAGCCCAGGAAAGAGCTCCTCTTTCCTTCCTACAAAACTCAAGGTAACATCTTAGCTCCACTGCATCCAGAACAGGCCGGTCCTGCCGCATGGCCGGGGCTGGGCCTGGCTGGGTTGGGTCTTTGCCTTGCACACCCCGGGAGGGCCTGGGGCTGGAAATGACACTGCTAATAAACACCACCAAGTAGGGGGAAGGAGTGGACTGCAGCCACCACATCCTGGCTGATTTTTCCCAGCATGGCCACCATTAAGGATTATGAGCAAAAACTGAAAAGCATCCCTGTGGCATAGGCAGAGACTGAAAGCAGCCCTGTGAGCTAAGGATGGCCCAGACTCAGCCTGGCCACTGCATTCCCTCGATGCTTTGGCCCAGACCCAGCATGGCTTNCATAGGCAGAGACTGAAAGCAGCCCTGTGAGCTAAGGATGGCCCAGACTCAGCCTGGCCACTGCATTCCCTTGATGCTTTGGCCCAGACCCAGCATGGCTTTGAGTGTTCTACTGTGTTTTAACTATGTCTGCCTGCATGAGACTTAACTCTCTGGTGCCCAGATTGAGACCTTGCAGACATGGATCTTCTTCTGAGTGAAAGAAAGAGACTGAGAGAAGACATGTAGAGAAACAGCATGAAGACATGAAAGTCAAAAGAAATCCTCAATTTCGTTGGAGAGTGAGGAGAGTCCATGGACTTAAATACTCTTGTAAGCCATGGTGATAGATGCTAATTAAGGAGCATAGAATGGCTTCAATTGAGACCTGAGCAAAGATTGTAATCTTCTTTGAGCTACTGGAACAGAGAGAGATGAAGTAGTGAAGCCCCTTTGGCCTGAGGGAGGGGGCGGCAGTCTTTTGTTCCCAGAGATGGAAATTATTTTGGAGGCAGAGGAAGATGAGCCTTTGCATTTGAACATTCATCCTTAAAATATAATACCCCATACATTTGATATGGCCCAGAAGGACAGCTTTGAGAGAGCTGTGAGATGGGAGAGCTTCACAAGTGCAGATTTCCCCAGGTGAATGCATTTGTGAAAATTGTAACTGCAATAGGATTGGAAACTAAGTCTTGTGGAGAAGTCTCCATGGCTTTGTCAATGAGAGGGTCCTCTACCTGAGTGAATTGAAAGAAGGACTGTTCTAAGAGTGATACACTGACTAGAAATCTTTGAGTTTTGTTTTCTCTACATTGTTGTGTTGGTGGGAAAGAAAGAAGGGTGTTGGGGGAAAGAAAAACGTTCTAAAGGTTTTTTTCAGATTCCCATAACCCAGTTAAATCTGTCAATAAAGTTTTCTTTTTCCTTTTAAAGTTTTCATTTTTTTTATCCTTGTCCTATCTCACAGCAAGAAATAAGTGATTCTAGCAGGTACGTGAACATTTAAATACCACTGAAACCACTACGTTAATTAGTGCATTGGCTGGGAAACTAAAATTGGCAACCTAAAACCTCTGCACAGATTGGGGTTTCTGCCCTGTTGCAGACTGAAACCCCTACATGGATTCAAACAAAACTAGGGGGAAAAAAAAGAAGCTCTAAAGATGGAAAAAATATTGTTCTGGTTATTCATATTCTCAAAAAATATCTGTTCGAACTAGCCAGGTTCAAATTGCAGATGTTTTGGATTGAGTGAACCAGTCTTATAAATAGTACTTCTTATATTTTAGGTTGGCAGGACAAAAACCAAGATGGGAGATAACTCTCTGTAATGACAGCAGAACGGTATGTGCTAAAAGAGAGGAAGCTGAGGTATATCTGTTGGGTTAGTATGCAAAACCTAGCTTTGTAAGGTTGCATGAGATTTGCATGCATTTACTTTAGCAATTATGTTAGTAGAGAGTATGTTTCTGGATCACTGATTCTGTCATATTTGAATGCTGTAAATTTGGTCTTTCAGAGACTGGACCAAGGGCAATCTAGGGACCAGACAGGTTTGCTGCTGTCCATGCTGCCATTGGAAAGCCATGCCAGAGTACCTCTGCCTTCAATATCCAATTTCCAGCCAAATTCTTTTATGGTCAATTGTTCTCAATTTTATTTTAGGCTAAACAACAGTTTTTCCTCATGGCTCTTTGTTCCTCTCATGTATGCAGACAGTAATTACAGCCTCTTCACAGATGTCTTTTTGCTAGATGCAATAAATGTTCTCACAGTCCCCTCTCCAAAGGTTTTTATTTGTCTGGGCACACTCTGTGCTGTCATCTCTCACTCATGGCTTTCTAGGACCATGTGCAAAGTTTCCTATAAAGTTGCACTGGTGCTTTGCCCAGGATATTGCTTTTACTTCCTCTGCTAGAAATGGATCACCTGATATGAACCTAAGCTGCATTTCCCTGTATTTTCTCTTTTCACAGACTATCACATGCATATTCATTAGTAATCCTGTCTCTCATTAATTGCCACTATTATTTGTCCTCTGCATCATGTTCCAAGAGAGTTTTCAGGCAAAGCCAAATTCTGGAACAGACTCAACTCCTACAATGGGGTGGGAAGCAAAAATCCTAACTAGTTTTAAAACTCAGTCTGATAAATGAAGAGGAATATATGATGTGACTGCCTGAAATATCAGGAGTCTGGACCTCATGATCTGTGAGGACCTTCCCTATCCCAAGTCCAGAATTACTAAATATAATATATGATAAAGTCACTGAAAGTCTCTAGCTAATCACTCACATGCCAATAGCATTTTAGGTAGAATCTTGAAAAGCAAGAACAAGAAGAGTACCTATGGCCCCTCAACCCCTATAGAAGTCTCAAGATGCTTTTAAATTACACTTATTTTCAGTATTGGCTACAGAACTACATTCACATAGAAAGTTCTTGTTTTCTGGCATTTGTACACTGAATGAGCATGACAGAAAGTCAGACAAAAAAAATGTTTAGACACTCAGAAATTAGAAGAAATGAGATATTAGACATTTTGTAGAGTTGCAAAAGCCAGAAACCAATCTCAACACTCCCAATGCTCCCTGCAACACCTAATTTGTGTGAACATCTCCTGTATAGTGCATCCTCTGTTGAGTGAGTCAGAGGAGACTGAATCAGGAAACACATTTTCCATTTAGATCTGAAACCACTTGTCTCCAAGGTAGTCAATCTCTGTTGCATAAAGCAGACATAGAAAACAAGAGCAGTCCTGAGGAAGTTGTCTCCTGTATTCTCATTTTTCCTGTTATTCCTCAGTTGTCTCATTATTCCATTAGAATAACATAGCTATTATAAGGAAAACATCATTTAGAACAGCATTTTCTCAAAAGCCTGTGCAAGTGTTCAAATATTATTTTGACAAGTAAGGCATATATGACTCGCTCCAGTGAAGACACTGAAAATATTAATTATAACATAATTACAATATAAAACAAAAAAAGTTCAATACAAACTCAAAACCAAACACTGTTCTCCATGTTCAGTTCCTACCTGTCTTCCCTGGGTACTTGTGGTTGGTTTCCAGGTCTCTTAGTTTCATGTGCAAATCCTGGAGCATCACAGTATTGGTTTGATGTCTGCCACATTCCTATGCTCATCTGGGCTTCAAAAATTAGGTATTTGACCCCCTCTCTGAGTTGGGGAGGACTGAGATGCCCAGATCACACCTATATACACATCAAATATGAGGCTGTCCAAGAAATAAAGAATTTACATGTCAACCTAGAGGTTAGAATAAGCAGGATGACAATCCTAAGACACAGTATAACTATTACAGATCTAAACTCAAATCCCTCCCCTGTCTAAGACAATATTTGTGCCCCAGCACAGCAAGCCTCACTCCAGAGCTTCCCAGGTACCCCAAAAGGGAACATTTTCTTTCTTCAGATGTTCAGTTTAATAGAAAACCCTAATTCTTCCAATTGAAAAATGCAAGACCAAAACTTGGCCCCTGCAATAAGTATGGTCTGTGTATTATCCAGAAAGCAGTTTGGCGTGGTGCTTACATTTCTTTGTACATATAATCCCAAATTACTCCTGAGAACCGAACTTGAATGTTTTTGACAATTCTGTCTTTTTTTAGCTACTTAAAAGATTTTTTAATTCAACTAAGTCTTTACTTATTGTGGCAGTGAGTTCCACAGATTAACTGTATGTGACATAAAAGGGCATTTTCTCTACCATTTTTTAATTTATTGCCTTTTAATTTAATTAGGTATCCTCCTGTGTCTCTTTCATAAGACAGGATAAATAGAAGCACCTGCTGACCTTCTTTATGCCATACATTATTTTATATACCTTTGTCATGTCACTTCTTATTAGTCTCTTTACTAAACTAAATAGCTGGAATCTTTTTAATCTCTCCTATTATAAGATACTTTCCAACCTGTAATCATTTGCTTTGACCTTTCTGAAAAGTTCTTGGATATTCAGATCTCTCTAGGTAATCATTTAAAAGTAACATATAATTTACAATAATTTAATCTTTAATAAGTCTTACACTGTTTACATAACTAGGTTCCTTCTATGATCTATCCTTTCTGTACTAATGGAGTTTTATCAGGAAAACAATGCCTCTAGGAATGGTGTTTGTTGGCAGCAATATTTACAAACATGAGAGACTAAGCTCAACTTCAAATGGTTTATGTATTTATGGCAATACTTCAGGGTGTACCCCAGCTCAGGTCTGGTTTTACATTCACAATTAGTTTGAGAGTGTAGTCAAATCCATCCCACACGCACCTTTGCAATATTGATGCCCAGAGTATATTTCGGGAGACTAGCTCTTCATGTAGCACCTTCTGCCAAATTTCTTCTCAACGAGGGCACGCTGGTGATTTCATTTCCTCTTCATGGAGGTGAGCCCCAGCCAGCAGCTTGCAACAAGAAGTCCCAGCAATCAGCATGAGCAACTGACCTTGCACTCAGGTTCCTGCTGTTGATGGAAGCTAGAAGAGATAATCTCCAGTTTCAATATCTCTGAGCAATCACATTTGCTAAACAGATAGAAATTCATGCAAGCATTGAATGGATGTTTCAGTATATCATCAGTGACAAAACACCATGTACAGTTCAGGAACTTGAGAGTTGTCAGAGCTTTCTCATCTCTTCAAATATTTTTTTTTGTTCACAGGATCCTTTTTAGCAGGCAGAGAGACAGGCAGAGTAGATAAGTTGCTAGCTCCACAGTAGAATTATTTCTACCACCAGCACACAGCAGGACAAAACAAAGGTGTTCTCTGATATTGTTCGACAGTGGCATTAGGCGGAAGTAATGCCAGGTATTATAACCCCTTGACTGCATTTAGACAGTATTCATTCTGCACCCAGAAAGGTCTCATTGCTATATTTACATTTGGTTTAGGGTTCTGACTCTATTCTTGAACACCAAGATTTTAACACTACAATCCCTCTGTCCATTTGAATCACAAAGGCAATTCCCCTCAATCTTCTTCCTTACACCTCCTGACAGTTGTGCCACACCAGGGCACCTAAGCTGCTGGGCCCAGAGAGAGGAACTCCAGCATTTCACTAAATATTTAAGCTTTGCTAACAGTGAGCAGTTCATCCCACACCAACAGCTTCTGCTCTACAGGTGCTAGAAATAAAATTAGTGAAAACTTTCCCTCTCTTTTTTTCTTAAACAGAAAGACATTCTTTGTCCACATACACAGAAAGCTGAAAATTCAGGTTTTACTTCAGTTGCCTAACCCCAGGCACCCTAATATCACTGGAGATGCCACAGGTAGTGGCAAAACCCACAGCAGGTTGGGAGATGCAACACAGAAACTACATCAGACCCTCATCCTTCTGAACAGTACCTTGACACCAGCTGCTGCAGCCCAGGGTGGCTCAAGCACCAACTATTAGGCTCATACACTGAGGCCTTCACTCTTAAATATAAGACCTAAATCAAGCACACACACACACACACACACACACACGCACACACACACACACACACACACAACAAACAAACAAACAAAAACAAAAACAAAAACAAAAACTAATTTGTGGAAAGTGACTGACTATTCCCAATCCAGTTGACTTCAGACCCGGCATTTTAAAAAGCATCTGATCCCAATGACTGCTTTCTGAACACAACACCCACTGGAACAGGAAAATGAGAAATAGCTCAAACTCACTTGTGGGGTGTTTCTGAAGTGAGAGCACTCCGAAAATTGTGTAGGAAAATAGAGCCATCTACAGGCGAAACTGTTCTTGTTTGGCAAGAAAAGAGATCTCTTTTCTTTTTGAGATCTCTTTTTGATGAAGCAACGCATGACCCTGTGTTGCCAACACAGGGGCAGGACCAGACAAATGCCTTGTTGCCAGCAGAGTGATGAAGGTTGCACAAATGTATTCTGTATAATATAAAGTTTTTGAATCAGATCTCTCAGATTTTAGCAAATCATGATCATGAGCATCCAAGCAAAGCAAAAACTAACTTAGTTTCCCTGTGACTACCTCCTCACATTCCAGTTACTAGTAATTGCTGGAAGACACTTTTACTGGTACACCTTGCATGCCTACCAAGGAGACAGGCTACAAGACAAAACAGGCCACTAGGCAAAACTAGTGCAATATCTGAGGCTGCAGTCCCACACCATCTTTTGACTCCCAGCTCCTTTCCATCAACACTCTGCCCCTCAGTTACCTGGCCATGCCCTTGCCATATCAGAGACATCCAAGTTGTACCTAACATAGCTGGCTACAGAAGATGCAAAACAACTTATTTTTCCTCCTTCCTATGGAATACAAAAATGACTGTCACTTTTTTTGGCATTGTGTTGTTGAGTTCCCTGCTTGTGGACAAAAGCCACTAGTAGCTATAAATTTGAAGTCTCACCAGCACCACAGGGAATGGCTTCTTGTTGCCTTTTTGCCTCCATGGAAAAAGATCTCAGGGCTGAAATTGTAATTGATTTTCCTATTGTTTGACTGGCCCACTACATGTCTGCAACCAGAGACACAGAAAGGAAGGAAAACAAGACTTGGCTGAAAACAGTGCATGATTGGCTCAGGGTATCTGGAAGACTTAAAAAACTGTAGCAGAGCAGCTGCTTGAACTGCTATACTAGGAAATGCAAGGTCTTCAGTGTCGGGGATTGCTACAACTTTGGGAAAGCACTCTAAGGCTTTCCCCATAGCCAGATTATAAAAAATAGGGGTTTCAATATTAACACAGAAACCTCCACACTTAGCTGGATTAAGCCAATTAAAATGGCACTAAATCAATCTCTCTTTAAATACTTAAAAGCAGAGAAAAAATTAGGTTGAGCAAACCTACCCTAATTGATTTTCATTTGTGTAATGACTGATTTATGTGATATATAACGTTCAGTTTCATATCTAGTTGTACTTCTAAATGTTTGTATGTTCTTACTTATTCAATCATTCTCTTGTAGGATTATTATTTTAAACTCATCCAGACTTGAGCTTTTTGCGTTATTAGAAAAAAATTATACAGGCTTACCTTTGGCAGAATTTAATAATAGTTTTAATTAAATTAAATCTAATTGAATTACTTTAAATGCATCCTGCAATTTTATAGGTACTGACTGAGCTGTACGGTCAATGGAACAAAGTCATCAGTGTAACAGTATAGCTTTGAGTTTTAATATTGCTGATATAGGTCATAATACAGGAAACTAGGACTTTTGTGGGTAGAAAAGATTTCCTTTGGCCTAGATAGTCTCATTTCTGTGTCAAAAAGAACAATGGTTTTGTCTTGTACTTTACAGCTTCCATCTGGTTCAGATATCACACACGGAGATACCAAGCAATGGCCCCTCATGAGGTGGCTGTTGACTTCAGTGGGAGCTGGATGGTGTAGGAGGGTAAAAAATAATATAATGTATATTAGTTGTCTGGAGCCCTGCTAGCACAGGACAACTTGGGCCTACCACTCTTCCTGGCTAATTATATCTGAAGACAAAACTAATGCAAGATATTTTGAAACATTTTTGAAAATATTTCTTTGCTCTTTCTTCTGTTTTAACAATGAGTTTAAATGAAAAACACATGGCAATCAATTAGGCATGGACTGTAAGCTCTCCCAGACAAGCACTGCTCTTTCAGTGTATACATACAGAGTGAGATATGTTTCTGGTAGTTTTAACTATCTAGGAGCTGTGTCTACTCTAAAGCAGCTGCCCAGGCATCTGCTGAACTCTATGCAGAGAGTCCTTGCTAAGCAATCCACCCCATCTATCTTTGATGACACATCCTTTATGGACTATGGAAACGTTTTGCTTTGACTCACACTTATTCTTTTCCTCATACAAGTAAAAATACAGTTTTAACACCCATCTCTTTGCTCTGCCACTCAGCCCCAGTCACTCAGAGTCTCAGTAGACAGAGAGCAGAGAGGATCTCCCCTGTCAGGATGGCACTCTTGCATTCCTGAAATTACCCCTCTTGGTTAAAATCAGTCGTCCTGAAGAGGGAAGAAGGGAAAAAGGGAAGTGGGAAGAGAGCCTCTGGGACTACCAAAAAAGGGAGTGACTTGTGGAAGAAGAACACTACAAGCAAGAAAGGTACAGATGTTAGAAGACAAGCAAGGATCTCTAAAACAGGAATGGTACCTGGAAAATAAGATGCTATTTTGTGGAAATATGATGCAAAATCAGATCTTACAATAAGCCAAGGCTGGAAGAAGACCACTTGTGTAAAGTTTGGCAAATGGGTTAATCACTGAGCTTTTTACACATGCATTTAAGTTCTTTTCTGTTAAGGAAAAGTTCCTGTTCTCTGATAAAAGTGAGCAGCAGCTATTTTAGTCACCACAATATTATCTCATGCCCAGAAATCTCCTCTGAAGAAAAGATCAGCTGGCTTCCAAAGGCACAAATGAGTGAAATAAGTCAATAAAGCAATATTAAGTACCAACAGCTGTTTCACTCAGTATCCTAAACTTGGTTAAAGCATTCAATTTCCCTTGACTTGTTACTTTTTTCCTAAAGGGAAAAAATATAAACCTAACCTAAATATTTCATTTTTATAGGATGTTGTGCTATTTTCAGTTTATTGTAAAATATTTATGCCGGGAGAAACTCAGAGTAGACAGGCTTGATACTTGACTCTGAATTTCTGCAAGGAGAATATGCAACTCCTTAAGGTAATGGGAAGATAAAACAAGTATGTAGCTAATCAGCTAAATTAGAAAATAAAATGGAAAAACAAAAAAGTAGAACTTAATCACAAGGCACATTGTCTTCATAAGAACATAAGTGTACATCTGGGATAAGTGCAGGAAAGGGACTTGCCTCAAAGATACTTTCTAGTAAGAAGAGGAGAAGAAAGAAGTAATCTAAGGGATTATCTGTACCAGATAAAAACTCTTGGATAAACTCCCATGCCTATTAACAGCTCATCTCCAAGAAAACGTAGTGTAGCCCACAGATAGGGAAAAAAAAGTGTGTTTACCTCATATAAAATTTTCTCCCAGGCTCTTCCAGTAAGAGTAGGGGTAGATGAGGGAATCTGTGGGGAAGAGATCTGCAGGGCCTCCCATCTTCTACCACAATTCTTTCTTCTGCCCTGAGCTCTGCAAGCCCAAGTCATGCTCTCCACATTCATGCTTTGCGTAAAAGCAGGAGGGGAGATTAGCCCACAGTGTAGCTAGGGAAGGTTGTCAGTGCTGGGGGAAGAAACTGGGAGACAACATTTTCTGCTTCTCCGTGACTGGTTCACATAATGGCTCACCCTGGCTCAGAGCCTAAGGTTTTCCAAAATGTCCGATGAGCCCTTCAGCCTGACATACAAATCTAAGCTCCGTTGCTGGCAATTCCACTGCACAGCCCTACGTTGCAGCCTGAGCTCACGTCTGGCTCCATACACCTCAAATTTGTTGCAAGCTGGGCAGGACTACCATATATCCTCACTGGCCTTCTGTGAGGGAAAGAGAGGAAGAAAAGTCATAAAGGCATGAGAAGAGGTTTCTCTACTCCATGAATTCTTTCAACTGGATTCCCCTCTTCCAAACATGTGAATGCAAAGTAGCACAGTAAGAATCTAGACACACAGTGTTTGCCTACAAGGCACTTTCCTTACCACATCAGTCACTGTGCTCAGTGGGCATCCACAAGGCCAAGTACCATAGGGAGAAATGCTGATTGCTAAGTGTACTTAAAAGGACAGAAACTCAGCTGGGATGAGTGAGTACAGCCTTCACAAAGTATGTGAGTCTGTCTGGATGCAGCACTTTATAATTTTAGTGCTACAGCTCAGACAGACTTTGGGATGGGGGGAGGCACTATTCTACCACCTTGTCCCACTGAGCATTTGGGCAAGCAGCTGCAATCCAGAACTTATTTCACACTCAAGTAGTGCCTGCTAGCCAGGATGGGAATTTCACATTTACTTTAAGGTTTGAGTCATATGACTTCAATAGGAAGTTTATGGCACAACATTGCCTTTAGGGTTTTCTTGGTGCCTTGAATCAAATTCTCACTTCAGGCAAAATGGGAGAATTTGTCACCTCTTGGTGCCAAATGGGTCTGCATGGGACCCCCAAATGCCACTTCTAAGTTACAGCAATTCCTACAAGTAAAATGAAATAACACCAGTGCCTGTGTATGCAAGCAACGATTCTTGATCTATTTTGACTGGTCTGTTTTGCTCATCAAAGAAATTTCCTGAATTTTTTTGTGTGTGTGTGTGTGTGTGTGTGTGATGGGTAGAAATCAACCCTGTGTCCTAACATACTTTGGTACAGTCCTGTCAAAAATTTTTGTTCCAATATTTAGAGGTTCCTGCTCAGGGTACAAGAGAAAAAGAGGATAATTCCAGTGTAACTCATGGACTTCGACAATCTATGGACACATGTAATTCTTAAACACCAGATCTCATTCAATTAGTCATATTGTTCTCTGAGGAAAACATACAATTTTGAGGAGTTCCCTGAAGGCAACTCAGGCTTTATGTGTTCACCTCCAGTGAGTATAGTCTTAATTTATACAGAAGATCATGCTATTTATTGATCAGATATGTAAATCATATTTAGATCAGACTACATAACAAGATGGATTCAAATCACAGTTGATACATTCAAATCAGAGTACCATTTTTGTCTGTTGAGACTTCAGGCCAGAGTTTCTCTCCCCCATTGTTTTCATAGTTTATTCTCAGAGTTTATTGAAACATCAACATTTCCAGAGAGCACCAAGGAAAAAATATTATATTTCTAGACAGTTACTTGTTTGCCAGTATACTAGGACTTTATATTGATTTTCTGTCCTCAGCTGCTAATGTGGTGCACTTCTATCTAGTTTTCTCCTCACAGGTCACTGAGATTTATGGCTGACCTGAAGGAGATGAAACCAGACTGCTGTATTGCCACTGTTAGAGGCTGCCTTCTGCTGACTGACACTGGGTCACATATATCTCCCCGAACACTTCAGGCCACACCAAAAGTTTCACTGGATATTTTGCTCCTTGTGTGGGAAAGCTTGGATTGGATTATTCTTCCCATATTTACTACCTAGCTAATTCACTTCCTCCTCGATCTAATGAAATTTTAACTTAACCATTGGATAAAATGCAGTGCATCTGAACAAATTATCTGCTTGAGAAAAGGCAGGACCTTCACCAAAACATTACTTAGCAAGGCACTGTTTAGCAAGATGTCCCCAAACTGGATAATCATTGAACTCATTTGTGTCAGTGGGTTAGTGTTCTGGCTTGTGAATTAGCCTAGGATTTGGCTTTGGGCTAACAGAAAGTCTAGGACTATAACCAGTGTGGGGCCAGAAATGAGCTTTTTAAAGAAATTGAGGACTGCAAAATAACTCACTGCATGAGAGAAATGTTATGCAAAATTTTGCTACTACAATCAGAATAATATTTCCAGTAAGATCATAGAAAATTCCTGGAGAGGGGAATGCAGTATTGTAATGCCTTCCCTTTTTTGTGCACCTTCAGCTGGTCCTGAAGAGGGTTGAACCCCTCAAAAATTTCTCACGCTGAACTATGGAAATATTTGTCCTGAAAATTATAGAGATATAATGATTTAACCCTTGTGTGTAATGGGGAAAAAAGATCCAATGAAGATGGCTAAATACACAGACACATCAGCCAATTTCAAAATTAAGAAAACCAAAACAAAATCAAACCAAAACAAAAAACTTCTCTGAAAAATGTGAGCTGAAAATAAAAGCTGAGAGTCCATGTGCAGGAAGCATCAATTTTTTCACACTAAGATCACATTCAGAAAAGAGGATAGAAATTAGTCCCATGGTTGCCAAAACAGCCCCCACCTGGCTCTTCCCCAGTGCTGTGGACAGCCCAGACAGGAGCAGTGTAGACAGAAGCCTCAGGACTTGGTGGGGTCAACAATGATGGGGGGGCTGTAAGTGAAATGGTGAGGGGAGGAACACAGCTGAATCTCAGTGAAGTTTTGAGGGAACTGGAAGAGAGGCTGCTGCCCTGGAAGTACAGACAGATGTAGGTATCCCCACACACACAGTTACTGCCACATGAATTAGGGAGCCCCATTCCTGTGGCATGAATCCAAGAGTAAGCACAGTATGTCTTATGGTCACCCCAGATAGAGGGAAAGCATTGTCAATGAACCCCTGTGATTTGGTTCTGCTGAGACATTTTGAACCCATTATGTATGAATGGGTCCTAAATGTCCCAAACATGTTCCCATTATCCTTAATTAAATTAACTTATTGAGATTATCAATGACAAAACATCATACAATTAAAACATTTGCACTGAATCAATTTTAATTGTATTCACTACAGTTGCCTCTGCCAAAACAGATACCTTCTAGCCTGAGGTAAGTGAAGGAAAAGCAGTTTTTAAACCCCTCACTTACTGAAGTTTGATCTGATCGAGTAGTAGTAATGCAGTCGGTTGGGTTGTTTGGTTCGGGGTTTGTTTTGTTGGTTTTTTTCCCAGGAGATGCGGGTTGCCCTGACCGCCGCATCCCCCGGGCCTGGCGGAGGGAGCATCCTGCCTCCCGGATCCCGCATCCCCGCTGGCTTCGGCGCTCGGGCTCCGGCCTCCGCCGGGGGGGGATCGCCACCTAGCGCTGATAGCGGGAGCGGCCGCCGCCCGTCCCTCGGGAATCTCCTGCCATCAGCCGTCGAACTGCCCAGGGTCTGCAGAACCTGGGCATCCGCAAAATCGACACATCAGAGACGCACCTGCGCCTTCCCGGAGAGTCTTTCCGTCATCTCTCACACTGCCTGCGCCGAGGTCATAGATCAAAGGTGGCTCCGGAGCCTGTCACAAATGATAGGTAAAACACCCATCGGCTTTAGCTTCCATGGCCAAGACTGAAATCAGCATGCTTGCCTCAAATTCCCCTTGGACTTAGAATATCAAGACATACTGTAACTCTTCTACCCAAAATCTGCTGGGGAAAGGGGATTTGGATCCCCATCCTCAGCCACAGTGAAACACAAGGATGCCTTGCAGTTTTTCCCCCGTCCAGGTCTCCCATATGAGGCTTTGAGCAGGAACAGCCCAGTCCATTGCTTTCTTGAAGGATCCAACCAGCAGGGAGGTGGTAGCACAGTGTCTGGTTTTCATCCAGAGCTTGTTTAACCTAAGGAAGCCTTCACAGTCAGCACAGGCCAGAATTAAGTCTCTGAGCACCAGGCCATGGTCCTGTTTTCCCTCCAGATCAGTGTGTGCACTGTTCTCCTCCACAAACCAAAAGCAGAGGATGACTGTCCCTAGAAAGCTTGTAAACTGCATGTTCTGACTCTCTGCTGACACACGGATGTGAACGGGGCAGGGAAGGTGAGTGAGGCTCAGGGCCCTGCTGCTCAGAGGCACTCCGGTAGGCTGGAGCTTCATTACCAGCCAGACCATCCAGCAAGGCTGGAGGAAAGCATCACACACAACTCACAGGTACTGACTCACAGGAGGCAGCACCAGGCTAAGAATCCAGCTGGAAAGCAGACCTCCCTGCAACCCTGGGCCAGGAAGCTCTGACCTCCTATTTTCTGGGTGAATACTTTTACTACCAGCTTGAATACAAACAAGAAAGAGACCAGATTCTCTGGTGTTTACATCTTGAAAGAACAGCTAGCCATCAGCAGCTTGCTCAGTTTATGTTTGCATATGAGGGTAAAATAATTTGCATTATCTGTTCAGGTTGATGTTGTTTCTGCTTCTCAGACTAATGGGTATTTCCACCTACCCAGAAACAATTTCTATATCTCTGTGAACTTCTGGATTAAAACCTGAGGCTTTTACCAATCATTAGATTTCCAATACCTTCAAATTAGAGGAAAAGATTACAGGTTTCTGCATATGGAGAAATTAAACTCCTTTTGTTGACTCCATGATTAAGCAGAGCATTGCTGTAAAAACCAAACCTACAGTAGGACATGAGAATTCTGTCTCACGTGCTCACACAATTTTTGCAAGGCTGGCTCTAAGTCTAAGATCTGTGTGCCACTTCTGTATTCATATCCAGCCAGTCTCTCTTTAAATACAAATGCTAATTTACTCTCTGTTCTCCCACTTGTGGTTGAAGACCTCTATAATCTCCCTTGCTCCTGTCTCCAAATCCTTCCCATGAAACTGATCACTGCAAAAATAGCAGTAATTGATAGCAGGTGTTTCAGATATGTTTACTGCTCTGTGGCACCATTTACCTCATATCTTGCCATATCATTCTCCCTTTCAACATCATGAACTTACGCTCACTGATCCTGAATGACTGGACAGAAGATTGATTTAGAGATGGATTAGTTTGCAAGTATTCACCACTTCTCTTAATAATCGAAGAAACTCAATAGATGTGAGCACTGAGGAAGCCAATACTAATATAATTTATTTTTTTTTACTAGGGTTCAGAGCAAGGTTTTTCTTTCAATAAATTTTAAGGATTTTAGTGTTTCAATTTCTAATTCTCTTCCCATGCTCTGAACAAAATTACACATATTGCAAAAATAAAACCATAGCCCAAATGTACTCAGATCTGTTGTAGATTGTCAGAATTATTCCATACTTGTATAAGCTGTCTGGCTGCTCTGCACTGTATCCTCCTATACTTAGGGAAAAATAAAGCATACAGCAACAAAAGAGTAAGATCATCCAGGAAATGTCTCTTGCCAGGATTCGAGTTGGATGGACATGAAGCAAGAGTCTGAAGAGAGGAATTAGGTCTGCAACAGTCCTCCAGAAGCTTTGTGCAGCAAGATCAAGAGAGTGTAAGAGGGAGTAACTATTAATTTTGGTAGCATCAGCTAACACCTTCCAGGTTGCAAGTATTTCCCACTTCTCTCAGACTGAGATCACCCTGTATCCATATATGACATAATCTGGGTTGCATGGCTACAGACCTCAGCTTCAGCCCTTATGCCAACCCCGTGTTTCTTTCTTGACCTGAAGTGTGGACCAGGGCCCTAGATCATGTGTAATTCCAAACCCTATATGAAACTCAGCACTGGCCTTTCCCTGCTCAGCATTCCCTTTATTTGCTGTCAGGAACATATTGGTATTTCCCTGGTGAGGGAAGAAAATGCTCTTACTCCTTTTTTTGGTTTATTTTCTTTTGAATACAGGAAGGGAATAAATTCAAGGACATGCTGTCAGAATTGCCAAATAGTTTTGCTGACAATATCCTATTCCAGCCATGACCCAAGCCATCAGCAGACCATAACATTGCACATTTTGGTGCCAATGCCTTTAAACTGCAGCTACTGTGCCCTTGCAATTCTGATTCCTGTTCTCTCACTAGAGAGTAATGCACTGGGGAATGCAGCACAAGCAAAAACCAGAAACTGAGATTCAGGTTTAGTGCTGCCTCTTGTCTGTGCCTGAAGAGTCGGCAGGTGAAAAGGGCAGGAAAGTTGTCCTTGATAGCACAATACTGATCGTTTTTAAACATCAAAAGCAGCCATCGACCTGCCCTGGTATTTTGGAATACCTCAAACACCAACTATAGCAATTCATTACTACCAGCAGCAGGAACATGATCTGAAATCATGTGGAGTCACATATTGAGCTATAATAGCAACAAGCCCTCTGCAAGCAGACCAAAGAAATATTAACTCTTTTCCTTGCTGCCTGTCTAGAATGGCAAGGACAACAAATTCAGAATTTAAAACTAAGTTTTCTAACTAGTTTTTTAACTAGTCCATAGAGTGACCCCCATTTGGGTCAGTCATGTTCTTCAGCTTGCTTGAAAATGGACCAGATAAACTGTCAGGAGCTCTGTCTTCTAATGCTTCATATAATCCACTGACTGGCACAGAGAGAGTAGCTTTTCCATAGCCCCCCTTCCCTAGAAGTTTTGTCTTGTGCTTCTGATCAACAACATTGCAGCAGGGTAGCAGGAGCCACAGCACAACCACAGATCTGGGAACAGACTAGGTTTCATGGGATAGAGCAAAATGGACAGATTACTTAAGCAACAAGGAGCAGAGCTGAGGAGGTATAATTAAATTCATAAACATAAATGCCAAACACACTAGACTGACTGTCTTTACAACCAAGGTACAAATGCTTTGTGGATGGCATCAAACACTGGATAATGCAGTACTCTCAACAATAATATCTTTTTTCCAGTTTGAGCTAAGGAAAGCTCTGGTTCAGCTGGAGCATGGTTCACGTCCAAAGTGGTGCTGTAGCAGTCTGCCCTGCATCAGATTTCCAGCTACAATCTCCTCAGAATTGCAGAATCTGGAGAATTTTGATTGGGAAATGTCAAAGCAAAACACTGAAGGAGAAAAAAAAAAAAAAAAACTTTTGACTTTCAAGTGTTGATCTTTTCTGTTTTGAAATGGAAGTCAAGAATGTCATATGTAAAGCTTCTCATTTCAGAAGAAAACCTGTATAAATAGTAAAAGCTAACATTTTTTGACAAAGAGAAAATAGTTCAACTAGCCTGAGAGAGATGGGGTTTTACAGGGCCAAAATATTTCAACACCCTTTCCTCTTTGGATGGAAAATGGGGCCTCCTTCCTCAGCCCTAGCCAGCCTAAAAGCACTTGGCAAACCTAAACTGATTCGTCCTTTCGCTAGTGGGAGAAAGAAGATGGGCAGAAGCTCTAAAGGGACAGGCATGAACTAGGGTGCCTGTTGATAGAACTAAAGAGATATATCATGGCTCCAAACCTAAAATGTCTGCCTGGGCACAGGTTCCCTTGTGCAAGATGCCTGGCTGTGAACACCAGAGGTGCCTAGCAGTTGTACCTTTGCATCCTTCCAGCACAGCAAACTCCTCCAAGCTGAGTAGAACTGTAGCAGTGGGACAAAAATATTCCAGAGGTTGCCTGCCATAAAACTTGCATTAAAATATTAATCTAACAAATCTGCTTGTTTTGCATTTTGGTCATCCTGACTACATACCCAATGGCTTTTCTTTAACCTCCTTTTCTAAAAGGGAAAAAAGGACAATCCCCAAGAAAAATGTTTATTTCATGAAGCCATCCAAACTTTTAATTATCTGTCTTTTTCAGGGAAAACTAATAATGGCAAACCACAGAAAGATACACTACATGGTCTTGTCCTCTCTGATGTTACTGAGAGGAAAGGAACATGAAACTAAATAAAGATGTTTACTGACAGACTAATAAACAAATGGGCCCATTTTGATGTAACCTTGATGAATGGAGCATCCAGGTGTTTTCAATAATGGCAATAAGCACTACAACTCAAAGTATTTCTGATTCAAGTATAATGCATTATTAGGCCATTAGAGGCTGAGTATAGAGGGCCATTTGTGCTCAGCCCTATCAATAATGTTCCTTCCCGGCCTACATTTAGGCCAGGGGAATTAGTCATACGGATATTCTATTTAATAAAAACCTAAAGAAGACGCATCAAGAATCGCATTACATTTTAACAGGGTTACAGTAGTCCAGGAGGACCACAAGTTTAATTTTCATAAGAGCATTCATTCCTCAATTATGTCAAACATGAAAATGTAAATGGCAAATTTAATGCTAACAATATCCCTCAAAGCACATTGGCAGGTAGCAACCATTATGTTGAGTGAATGCTGGCTGCATAACAAGCAGCCCCAAACTAGACAGCAGGGGATTAAAATTGCCAAGCTGAGCTCCACTGATTACCACTGCACGCTGCCGAAAACACCCTTTGTAATATGCATGGGGACTAAGGGTGGACTCCTTCCTCCTGAAGAATTTGCTGACTGTGCAGCAATCACAATTAATATTGGCTGAAAGTGCTAGCCACAAGATGTGATAGGAGCCACTCTTTGGGTCCTTCCAAGCAAGCGCAATGAGCCGAATTAATCTCCAATGTAATTCCACCAAAGAGGAGGGATTTACACACACAGATGCACTTTGCTGGCTACCTCCTTGTAAACAGGAATGGCTAAATGGGGAGGAGCAAGAGCAGGCAGAGGTTGGGTGCTCACATCTGGTTTCAGGGATGCAATCTGCAGCTTTCTCCAATGATGCAAGGTGAAAAAGCAATTAAAATATTCTGCAACCAAGCCAGAGGTGCCTCTGTGATGTCTGCTGCAAACTTGTTGCTTTCAACCATCCACACCACAGTGAAATACAAATGAAGGGCATCCTGCACTTTCTGAATGCAGCCTGAACCTCTGCCTTTGTGCAAGTGCTTGGCTTTATTGCCATGCCATGAGTAACCTGGGACTCCAGCACTGTTTCTATGTAAAATAATAACATCAGGAGTCAGATGTGCAGTACCAGCTTCCTGCCAGAACCTTGAAGGGAAGACATGTTCCTTAAAGCACACCATAGATGTTAGATGGTACTGCTGAGTAAATGCAGCCCCTGCACTTTGGTGACATTCACCGTTCAGAAGAGTGAGTTGCATCCAGGCTCTGGCGAGCTCTTTCCAGCTCTGCTCATGGAGTAAAAAATAGGATTAGCACTGCAGTTCCTCTTACTGAGGTCTGTAGAAGTATGTTTGTGCTTTAACTTCACACTGTGATTATGTTTTTGTGAGTCCTCTTGTTTGCATTAGGGCACATAAACAGATTAGGGTACAAAACAATGTATTTAATGAAAATATGAATGTATGTTTCACACCCATTAATTCAGCCTCACTGCATAGCAAGGAAGACTTTTCAATGTTTGCCAAGCAAAACATTCATTCTATTAACATTAATTCCATATTTTGAGGTAGAAAGTGTTACTTGCTCACTTCATCTACCTGACATCTCCAAACTTACTCAGAAAATAAGGTTCCACTGAAGCTTAACAAGAGCAGGATGGTTAACAACATCATAATTTTCAGTAGCTCTATTTTACATAGGTCTGAATCAAAGACTGGGGGTTTTAGATTTCCCACATATCCTTCTTTTTTTTTCCTCATAGAAACCCCTAAAATATGTGTGCAGGAACATCTGAGATACAGATCTACTCTTACAGAGCCATGATACTAAAACCCCAAATGCCAGTTCAACCCAAGATTTTGGGTTGGGAGCAGGGTTGATTCTGCAGCAGCACAGCACTATAGAGCTGTTCAATGGGGTGGAAGAGTGAGTACAGGTAGGAGGAGAGAACTGTTGAGAAATGACTGCTCTCGTGGGAGATTAAGGATAATTCAGGTTCTGTTGATTGTGGGAGTCCAGTGATTCAGGGACTTCATCAAGAAGATCAAGGAAAGAAGGTAAAAGAAAAGTCTACGGCGAGATGTAGTTAGTGCTGTCTCATAAAGAGGGGAAAAAAAACCCAAAAACACAAAAACACAGAGAAAGCCAGAATAAATAAAGATGCAGATAAGTAGGAAAGAATACCTATATACATGCATATATACTTTCATGGTATACAAAGTCCAAGTTCTTTGGGGCTTTCTGTTCCCAGTTCTTTCCCAGGCATCTTGGAAGATATTGAGGATGCAGCTGGAGTTGTCATAGCTCTGTTGCTAACTGATGGATAGGGTAAGACCCTCTCCCAGGGAGTGGGGGCCCAGGAGGTTTACCTGACATGATTTTTGGTCATGAGTGTCTAGGTACAAACCAAGAAACATTATAACAATTTACTGGTTTCCCACCTAATTCTTTCTAACTCTTAAGCTGCAGCACAAGAGAGGAATTTTGAATAAGCAAGCTACCAGAAGGATTTTACCGTTAGTAGATTTATCTTTTTCACAAGTCAGCAATAACAAGGAATGAGGCAAAATAGCCAGGATCTTAGACATGTTAAAATATACATGTTCATTTGATTTAACTTCCTTATCTCTTGGATGCCTTCCTGCTAAGAGGAGGAATGAGTCTGCATCTTGGCAAATGGCAATGTTTTCCTTTGGATTCTACCAAGTCAGAAGACAGCTTCCAAAAAATCCTTCCTCTTGCTAAGCTGGGGCCTGCATTTAGAATATACTGAATTTCAGAGAGAGAGAGAGATCAGGGAGTAGAGACAAAAGGAAAAAAATAAAACATAGTTGAGGAAGTTAGTGAATGGAAGAATTTTAGAAGCAATTCTTGTTTGACAAGCAAGTCTTAAGAAGATAAATTGTTTTATATGGACACTTCAGGAGTGGATATTAAGTTTTGGGAGCCTTCCTCAGATTTCTGGAGCCACAGAGAAATCCTCTATATTTTATTTTGGTTTTTTTCTTGGCATAACTGAATATTTCAAGGAAGCTCAGTTTTCTAGCACCATAGAGGAGTTTGAGTTTTCTAATAGCAGCCACACTTTACAAAGCATACACACTCTGAACCCAGCAGATGTGCTTTCATGATGATTGGTTCTTGTTATTTCAGTCGTTGTGCCCCATCTCTCCCCCAAGGATCACTGCAGGAACCAGCCCAGAACAAGTGTTACAGCATGAGACCCTCTCTAGCCAGAGGCCATTGTGTCAGCACCAGGAAAGACTTGGTTTTCATCAGCCCAAAGTGGGGATCAGTTCCTGCTTCATTTGTGAATTTCAGCAAAAAATGGGTTATTCCATTATTGGTGGCTTCACCAATTCCCAAAGCAACCAGGCTTTTCAGTACTGGAAGGACTTGCCTGCAAGCTTGCTGAACCAGTACCGCTAAAGACTGGGAGTCCTGGCAGGTCAGCACACCTTGACAAAGTAGACCAATAAGGCAGATCAACACAGCCTTGACTCCCAAACATAAGCACCCACCTCTAAGCTGTTTTCACATACTGGAAATTCATTTGGAGAAGGACATGTTTTCTTTTCTGGGGTGGGTTATTTTAAGCCTATGTCAGCTGCTGTCAGTCACCAGCCTAAGAGAACTGCTCAGACCCCTGGCTTGGCTCTCCACGTCCCACGAGGAACTTCACAAGCAGCCCACAGCCATATTGGCATATGGCTATCACCACTCGGCTCCCCAGACGTCTTAGAATAATAAACCAGTAATTGAACAGCGAGTTCAGTGCTGCTGTTTGCAGAGAACCATGACCGCTGAATGATTATGACAGCGGGCAGCGCTACGGAGGTGCTGAAAGAGTCTATTAGTCTGCTTAGTCTAAGGCAGTAAGGAGTGTTGATGCAAGCTCTCTGCAAACAAATACCCAGCACAGGCAACACAAAAAGGGCAGCAAAGGGTGGGGGGACTCTTTCCTCCAGGGGGGTTGTTGTCAGAGGAGTATCATACTTGAACGGGTGAGATATGCACAGAATAAGGTGACTAGGGCTGCAAACATAGTCAGGGAAGTTGTCCTCACACTCTGGTTGTAGCTCCTGTGTCTGGGGTAAGAGTAAAATTGTTGCTGTTTACTAGCAAGGTAATAGGTCACACCTATTCTGTAACATGATGTGGCTCTAAAACACATTACCTGGGACTTAAAATGACCTATTAGATACCTAAGGGCACATGGCATGCTCAGGAAAAGACAAGGATTACCATATTCACAAGACAAAGAAATTAGTGGGCCTGAGCTACACTGAGTCACCCACCAACACCCCCAAGGGATGCCCCTGGCCTCAGCACCCATGAGGCTCACAAAGCCATTTCCAGCCAGGGGAGATGCAAACCCCAGCCCTGACAGACATCCTCATTTCACCAGGGCTTGCAGCACTGTGCAGTGTTTCCAGGAGCTGGTAGTTCACAGCTGGTCCTCAGGAAAGCAGACACCCTGAGCAGCTCCTGGTGGCACCGCAACACACAGCATGAGACAGATGGACAACCCATAACTCAGTCCCTCAAGAATCAACAGGGCTAAAATAAGGTATTGATAGTATTTTGAATTGTATCAGAATGGTATCAGAGTTGTATCACATTTGATCATGGATGCCTCCTGATTAATTCTGACTTGGAGGGACCATGGGTTTCTCTGAACAGCCAGAACAGCTGCCTGTTGTGGTGCAAATCTCCTGCCACTGAAAAACCATTGTGGTCATATGATGAGCAAAACAAAAAAACAAAAAAACATTCATCCTTCCACACAAGTACCTAACCCTCAAGCAGTCTTTCATAAAAAATATTAGAAACATTTAAAATACATTAAATTAACACTTTGAGGTGCTTACTATATCTAATTTAGTGTTTTCAAGAAGATTCCACTCTCTTCTTCATTTTTCCCCTCAGGAGGCTTCTCTGACATAATTCAAAAGTTTTGGATTGACTTTGTGTTTATGAGCTCCTCCGTTGCCATGGCTCTTGAAAGTTCACCTCTTGGAAGGTCACATTGCTCCCAGTTGCTTTGACATGAAAGCAAAAAGACACCAAACACAAATTTAGAAAACAGAGGCTCTAAAATAAAACCTTATAAATCAGAAAATTGCACAAAGGTATTTGAAGAGTTATATCCAATGAAATTACATCTGTCTCTTCAAGTTGAGATTTGAGAACTGCAAGTTCTCAAAGAAAAGGTAAATCTTCATTGTGAAACCTGGAGTAAGACTGTTTTGGTCTGGTGTCCCTCTGTGCAGAGAAAGCGGTGTAGCTCAGCCCAAGCCAGATTTGACAAAATCACAGCATATCCCCGCCATCTTTTCTCCTAGGCTTCTGAAGAGCCTTTCACTGCAGTCAGCAGAGTGGTGCAAATTTGCTCCACATGAAAGCTTGTCCCTTCAGGCATAGTGGAATGGAAAACAAAGGTCAGTGCTGCTCAGAGACTNTGAGCAGTGAGCAGCCAGAGGGATGCCTGGTGATGGTGGTGCTTAGCCAAAGCTGGAGATGCCAATAAAGATGGCTCATCTGCGCTACACCTCTTCACAGAACAAACCATCCTGCCTAAAATCCGATTTCCCAGTGTAAGGTGCTTAGACATTGTTCCTGAGCAGTGTATCCCCCTCCTTTCCTTTTTTTCCCACTTTGAGATTAGAGGGAAAAGACATCTCAGCCCACCCGCTACAGAAGCTCCCACACTATGGATGCCAGGACAGCAGGCATCTCCAAGTAGGACCTGCACAGCAGGCTGGTGCATCTGCTGTGATCCTCCCGTCATGGACAAGGCACTGCACTTCTCAAAACACCGGAGTAATCCCTCACTGCTCAAATACCACCAAGTCCCTGCCCTCAGGGGTCACTTGTCCACAGCCAGCCCCTTTGCCCGTCAGCCTGTGTTACCATCTGGCAGATCTGGCAGGCAGGATTTAATGCGCTGCCTTGTGATTCAGCCGGCTGAGGATGTCCAGTGCCATAAGCTCATCATATGACTGCATGGTGTGCACATTGGGGTAACCATGTGGAAGAGCTAAATACAAGGCAGGAAATTAGAGCACGAGCTTGGAGGAAGCAATCTTTCAGCACACAGCAAAGCCAATCACAGACTTTAGCAACTTTGTACCTTAAGTAGCAAAAATGTCTGCTGACAAGGACCTGGATCAAATATTTTTCTTCTCCTCTGCATCCTCTCAGCTTCTGTTCTTGTTGTAGAACAGAAAGTCCAAGCAATATTGTCCAAGAGAGATGGAAATCTCTCTACATTAGGGCGTGTGCTCAAATTTAGGCATATGGGTGGGTCATCTTGCCGACTTCAACAGGACAGCTTGTATGCTTTTTATTAGATGCATGGAGAACTTTGATGAGTCATATCCAGGAGTTTCATACTTTCTCCAAGATCAAAGGCAGCACAACAGCTTGCATAGTAGAACCCACATGGCTGCAGTTTATTTGCTTTACACTGACTCAGTTTGGGTGGGATGAAGAACAGTCTGCAGGCCAAATTAAGCTCTCTACTTCTTGTATTTCTTCATGATTTTTTTTCTTTTTTAGCATGTCAGCAGAACAAGTTGATCTCTGACAGTGCAGAGACTTGCAGATGAAACTGGCATTGTTTGCAAGCTGCTGTTATGCTAAAATACAGAAAAAAGAAAGCAACCTGAAGTACAGCTAAGTGAGATGTTAAGCAAGTTAAAATGTTTTCATTGGCACCAAGACACTCCTCTGTGTTCCCCTTACCCACAGGTTAGCAAAATGGAAGAGCTAACTGGCAGACAGCTACTCCTTTTGACTTGAGAATCTGCATTTACTACTATTGTTTGCCTTGAAATCCCTACATAAGTAGGAAAGAATAGTAAAATATTTTTGAAATATATTAACCCTTGGCCTGCTCCCCCCAATCCAAATTATCACCAAAGAGTACAAGCATCACCACCCCACCCACCCCCCAGCTGATAGAGAAATTCTAGAAATAACATCACAGTCACACTCTACTGTAGATGGCTGAAAATAATAAAATAATATGAGCTTGTTTTTGCCCTGCTAATTTTTCCAGCACTGCTCTAGATCACATGGAGAGCTGTCAGATCAGACAGCTGTGACTTGAGGAGAGGATCAAAAAGCTCACAGTCTGCTGCCTATCACTGAGCTGGGCAGCACCAGTGCACGGCACATCCCAACAACAGAAACCACTACGAAAGGCACAGTAGCAACCACATCCAGTGCACAGGCAAAGTCTGAAACTCCCAGGAGCCATACAAGTATCCTGAAGGCTGTGGTGTGTCTCAGGAACAAAAGCAGTATTTGGTAAGTGTCACTTGGGTCTCTAGCATCAGTCAGGTGGCTGTCTTCAGATCAGACCTTTGGAGACTGTGGAACTGGAGCCAGTGGAGGACAGTAAAAGAGCTAGAGACCCAGATCTGCCCTCTGAAGGGTGCCAGCAGCACTCACACATGCAGAAGCACATGTCTATATACACACTTAGGTTTCAAGCCTTATATTAAATTCTTATGCTCTTTGGTACAGGTTGAAAAATAAACAGCAGCTGCATACAACTGACACCCCAGAACATTTATGAGACATAAATGATGGTTTTGCTCAGAAATGTGATTAATGAGGAAAGAAATCCTTTGTGGGCATCTTGCCATCTCAGCACTTCCTAGTTTAAATTGTTTTATTTAATATCCAACAGCCTTTGCACCAGGTTTTGATATAACGTGAAGTACAAAATAAAACTCAAATGCAGAAGCCAATCTGGTTTCTTTCCAATGAATGTGCCACCTACTTGACAACCAAAAAGGCTCAAATACTTCAGACCAGACCCAAGATCACTATAAGAGCATTAACAGGAATAGAGCAAGAGCTTCTGTTACTGCTTGATCCCTCATTCTACCACCAGTGCCAAAAGCATTGCAGAATCCAGCTAATCTCCAAACATAACCAGTAGTAAAAGCCACACAATGTATTTTGGACAAAATAGCAACAAGGATCAGGTTTGTGAGGTCAAAGGTTGTTACACTGATTTCACTGGAAGGTCACTTTTTCAGTGTTAATTCACTTTAACCTTTATCACCCTTGTTCACACACAGATCTACAAAATAACCAGAACCAGGGAAAGTTTTCCACTAACACATCCATAATTGCATCTTTCCTCTAAAGCAATGGAAAACTTTTAAGGCACTTAGATGCCATGATGATCAGAATGGCATTAAAAAATGTAGATAGATAAGATAAGGCAGGGGATTGTCTGGCAGGAGTCAGCAGCTGTAATTTGACATGATGATAATTTCCCTTGTGCATGCTGGGATAGGAGAAAAGCAGCTCTCACATCTTCCATTAGCAGGACAACAAATACAAAATATTCCCTTAAGAGAGTCCTGTAAAAATTTAGCTGATGTCTAGAGCCGTGGAGAGAGTCAAATACTCCACTCTTAAATGAGAGACTAAGGAGTGAAAGGGATAGTATAAGTGCTGACAGCTCTCCTCAGAGCTCAGATACTAAGTGAAAGTGAGATCAGAGCTTGGATTAGGACACTGCAGTAAAAAAACAGCACTGAGGAAGAGGCAAGACCATCAAGCACGAATTTTACAGAGAGGAAGAAGCAAAAAATAATTTTTCTTATGTGTCAGCTTCCTTGCCTCTAGCTTTAAAGGTTCACAGGAAAGAAAAATCATTGTAAAGTCATCCCTTGAAACCAATTAACTGTCAGTCCCCTACATCAGAGGAACACTTCACTGTAAGGAACTTGTAGCAAAACCAATATATGGGAATAAAGCACAAGTACAAGGAAAGGAAAGCAGTGCTTTTAAAATGCACTTGAAAAATCCCCTCATTGCACATCACATACATTTCTTGAGGCAGCCCCCTACTCCCATGCAGCACATGGATACATTGCCACAAGATAAATTCCACCAGTTAGAAGTGCATAGAGTTTTAAATGCTTAGGTTACTTTAAATAATTTCAGAAGAGCTTGGTTTTTATGCCCAGGAGTTCCTTCAAGTTTAGTCATCCATGAGCAGTAGAGGAAATTTATCCAATCTATATCTGTATATGAGAATGTATTATAATTTGTTATTATTGTAATTAATAAAGGATGCTATGAACATCACTGTAAATTTCCATGCTCTCCTCCAATTCATGCATAAGCTTTTCTCCACATATTTCTGAAAACACAAACTCATTTTTCTACAATGCTTATTTAATCACTGAAGAAGCAGCACCACCAGCAGTAGTGACAGCCAGGATCTGTGTAGGAATGCAACTCAGGCAAACAAAAAGGGATACGCTCATCCCTCAACACTGAAGGTTGAATACAAAGGATTAACCTTCCTACAGCTCACACAGAACTAGAAACACTTTTCTATTTTCTCTTTTTTAGGTAACTTCTTCTAAGTAAGACATTTTCTATAATAACTTTACGAAAATACACAGGAATGTTTTGGTTTAAATGTCTTGAACAAATTTTCATTTTGTAAAAATGCTATTGCTAGAGCTCAAGTGCAAAGAGTTAACAGGAGCTTTGTCCTCCACATTACCTTACCATAACACATGTGAGCATGCAAACATCACACACCCTGACAACTTTTACAGTCAGCAACAATTTTTTCCATGTTTTTCTCTTTGTTGGTTTTTTGGCTATGAGGAAGAGCTCTGGACACTTACAGCAGTGAGCATTTGTGCTCATTTTTCTGGTGCCATCTTGATTAAATTATGTTTCATAATTTTCTGAGGCCACAGAAATAGAGAATGGGGAAGTTCTTATCACCTGGATGTAATGGAAAGTATCTGTCATGCTTCAACCAAGCTTCACCCAGTTGCTGCATCCATCCTTCTATCTAGGGCAGCCATACACATTGAGTTAAATAGTGAAAACTCTGTTGAGCTGAAGGGTCTTAAAATAAAACTGTGCCACAGAACTCCCCCTGGATGGCCTTAGCATTTTAGCACACAACAATAGATGCCATTTGAAGCCCCAAACTCACTTCTGCAAAATAAATACAAATGTAAAATGGAAATCCTTCCATTACAAAACTAAGGCTGATTTTACAGTGGAAGCAGAGCAGAATACTAGAAAAAGGCTAAAGTTTTTATTTATTTGTATACATACACATATTCATATACATATACATGTAAGCAGTTTACATTATTAAGAGGTTTTACTATAGAAAAAAAGAAATCCTATCTCACTGGGGTGGAAAGGTCAAGGTATTTTAAATTAATTGTTCCACAATTTGTGTCTGACAAACTGATGCTGTCTAGGTAAGTACTGCTATCTTGGATGAGCTCAGGGCCAGCAAAACAAGGTGATAAGAAAGGGACATCATCTCAAAACCAATAAATCTCCTTTCCAGATGGCATTTTTATCTAAGAGTGCCAAAAGAAGCCAGACAGGAAATTTGTGGACCTATATCATGGTAAACTCATTAAGAGTAAGTGAGTTTCTGAAAGACTAAAAGCAAGTTAATCTGGTGCCTCTGATTAAAAAAGGACCTCAGCACTTCAGCTCCATCAGCCTATTGTTTACAATGCATAAAATAACTTAATCCACCAGAGCATCAGTCCCGTGAATATCTCTGGAGGAGATAACACAACTAGCTTGCATTTTAAAGAGGTTCCAAAGTGATGTGCTAAAACTGATGAGTTCAGCAGTGTAAGCATTGAGGCTTCCCTAAACAGAATGACAAGAGTCCTGCTCAGAGGATCTCCAAATAATTCCCAAGTTTAGTTTTAAGGCTAAAAAAAATGAAAGCATGGGATGAGAAGGGAGCATTAAAGCTTTCTTATAAAGCAGCCCAGTCCTTTTGCTATATTTCAAGAACTGAGACCTGAAGTGGAGATTGTTTCATAATAATGAACCAAAACAATAGCAGGAATCCATGCAGGACAGAAGATCCCTGGTGGAACCAACTGTGGCCACAGTGTCTGTCTGTGTGAGGCCAGCAGGAGGGAGACAGCCCCCCAGGCACATGATGAGGCACCTGCTTCTGCCCAGGAGCAGGAGGTAGGCATTACAGTTCAGCCCCAGTTCTCCCTAGAGGGTCAACACACGGAGATAATTCAAGCACTCAATTGCTATTGTAGTAGGATCAACCAAACCCTGCTCTGTCTCCCTAATCCCACAGAGAGTTGCATCCCAGGTTTGACCGAAGCAAAGAAATACTTTGAATACATTACATCCCTACTCCAAATACCTGTTTACAGCTAAATTAGCTTTTAAACCAGCTTCAGCTCCAAAATTGGTGACGCTAGAGTGTGGTCATCACCCTGCTCTCATCCCATTGCTCAGCTGTGGGACTCTCCATCAGCTCTCCAACCAGGGCTAGGGAGACCACCACAGTTAGAGACAGACAACGACACAGCAGCTGATGGTTGTACCACTGAAACAGACCCAACATGAGCAAATCCCCCTCTGATTTTCATAGGGATCAGAGGTTTAAAATTTACTGATACTATCACTGAACAGATTCAAACACTCATGGTAACCACCTTTCAAACTCAAAATCCTGATTTTCCTTAGAAGAGGGAGAGGATAAGCAAATGTTTATTTTGCTATATTCTTTTAAGACAATAAAAGCCTTTTCCAAGTACTTCTGCAATTGTACCCATAAAGTATTGTATATGAGAAGGTACATGTTGGCGTAGAAAGCATATTTTGTTCTCAAAACCAGTATTAAGCTAATGCTCAGAAATGCATTTATGTAATCTGTGCTCTGTTACAGTGATGTATTAATAATGAAATTGTAGCTCTCTAAGAAAGTAATGAACATTAACAATGGAAGTGGAATCAGAATCCTATAATGCAAGAAATACTGCTTGGTCAGCTGGACACAGAAGGTGCATCCGTGATTTGAGTAAGAACATGAAAGGACTGTAATGATAATAACTCACATTGCATTTGCAGCCAGAGAGTGCTCTCTGGACTTTATAAACTGCAAGCGCTGGAGGTGCCAGGCTGTTGCAGAAAGATGATGAGCAGCTTTTAGACCAGCAGCTTTTGAGACCTCTCTACTGAGTTAATCAGGTAGGTTCTGTAAGATTTGTCTTTCAGACATTGCAGCAATCTTCCTCCCAAAAGCCCTATTCCTTTGGACTCCTGTGAAGCACCCTCATCATAATCAGGCCCATTTTCTGGGTTCTGGTTGGTGTACTGAATGTACAGCTTTGTTACGGCCTCTTTGACATTGGCCCATCCCAGGTGAGCAGAGGTATTTTTTTCCCTCAGAAGCTTATTCTTGCACATTGTTCCCACCTACATATTCATGGGAGGTACCACAGAGACCTCTCCACTGAGCCCCTGCTCCAGGGCAATCATAGGCTCAAGGGCTGCACTCTCACTGGGAAATGCCACTATTTCTTCGTGCTCCTGGTCCCCTCTATCATCCAGGGCAGGCATTTTTCAGAGGATGCAGCAGCTGTGGTTTCTGGACTGCGCCTAGGTTTCCTTATCATTAAAAAACAGGGAGGAGAGGGGATCCTTGCTTTACAGAAATGGTTGCAACCACTGTGTACCTCCTAGCATGGAAGACTAAGGGCTGCAAGAGTGAAGCATATGTTTTATAACAATTTAGACATGAATGCAGAAATTTGGGGTTTTATAAGCACTATAAGCACTATTCTGAGCTCAGTTGGATTGCTGCATGTAGCGTTACAGACAAGGGAGCTTCTTAGTGTCTGAGAGAGTAAGAAACTGGAAGTATTGTTAGCCATTTAAATGCAGGTTGGAATTTCATTCATCCCTAGTTTTCCTTGAAGGTAACACGGGCTTGTAAATAACTGCAGTTTGAGAAACATCAATATTTCTATCAACTGCCACTGGCCAAGAATTCAAACCACAAACCCCAAAGACAGACATTCCTAATTTCCTGCTACAAGAGGTGAGTGGACTGCCTATGTCACAGATCAATAACCAGCAGAGGCATCTTTAAAATCAAAAGTGCTAAGTGAATTTTTCCCTGCTACACATGGTGTCTTGACAACAGTTTTGTGGTAGTCTGGCATTTACCAAAGTCTGGGTAATTCCCTCCCCCTGCCCTGAACAGATTTCAGTCTTCTTTGATTTTCCATGCACGAGTGGCCAGGCTGAATGAGCAGATCTGTTATCAGCTGCAAGGAGTCTGGGCTTACAGCTGTTGACTGATAACTCTCTGCAAGCCCCCCTGCAGTGCACTAGGTCTTGCTTCTCTTTGCTTATGCTCCTCAGGGATCCCAGGCTGAAGTTTTTCTTGAAGGAGCCTCTACCCTGGCACTTGCTCCTCTCAGCTGCTTCCCCACTTCTGTGCAACAGAGACAGGGCTCAATGATGCACAAAGCACTGGATTTTGCCAGGTGAAGATGTGGAAGAGTTTTGTGTTCTATGGTAAAACTATCAAAAGATTTTTTTTTACTGGCAAAAAATACCCATGGTTTTGAATCTTTGCCCTTTTCTTATCAAGAACAGTGACTACATGCAACTAATAAAGCAATCAATAATAGTTTGCACTGCTAACATCTCTAGCAGAAGAGCAGTGTGTTTCAGATGTGCAGCCCACGACTTCTCCAAGACAATGCATTTCTTTGGTGCTTTGATTTCCCAGATTCAAAAGTCAGCATTTCGAAAACAAAGATCAACAGAGCAATTCTCTGTGAGAAAGAGCAGTAGTAGGAAACATCTTGCTCACATGCACAAAGCCAAACCATTTGCTTTGTGTCAGGGGAATAGCTGTCAGCAGAGACCCTAGAAATGGTAAATTGAATTTTTTGTCCTGCATATACTAATGGGAACTCAGTGTTAAGTCAAATAATGCCCAAGATGGCGTGAGGTTGAAAAGCAAGTTGTTAACTGGGAGAGGGACTGAGGACGCTTTCCCATTCGAAACATGCTTTTGCATTTTCCTTCCAGACTTGGAGGATTAGGGTGATAAAGGGATAGGATTTGCCAGGAGTATTTTAGCTGACTCATGCATGGAAACAATGCAGATTGCTCTTATCCTGATTGTGAATTAATTAATCACCAGGTTTCTTTTTCCTTTTCTTTTTTAGAATTTTTTTATTTCCCTATAAAGTGGTTGGGGACTGTGCCAGTAAATAAAACTATACCAATAATTTTCCCAGAACTGAAGTTACCTACATAACCTTTGTACTTAAAATTTTACACAAAGAAGGAAAAATCCTCACTCGGCCTTTGACATACTCAAAAACTTTGTATTTCAATGCCATCATTTTAACTACATGTTAGTAGTCAAGGTGACAATGAAAACAGAAGTTGTAAATTGTACAACATATCTTATAGACAGACAGTAAGTCATAGGCTATCTATATATTTCAAGCTACTTTGAAAACAAGAACTGAAAGTGGCATGATGAAGTTTTAGGCAAAGTTTAAATTACATACTACAGATAAACTCTCCACTATAAAAATAATTTTGGGCTGGTCTTACTGAATTCAGTAAGATTTCCATAAGATTCTGGAGGAATGGAAGAATTCTCTTGGCTATTCCCTTCTATAAATTTGATTGTCTTTGATCAGTGGATTAGAGCTGACAGTTTGCACTTTGTTCCTCCTTTATCTCAGGTATCATCTCTGAAGCGCAAAACACTGCTTCTGTATCAAAGTTGGCAATTACTTACTTTGTAAGAAAAAACCCACAATGATTGTCAAAAATAAAAGCATGGTCAACCTTGTATAAACCTATTCTGTAGTCAGCATAGGTAAAAATACTTATTTTTAAATGCTATTCCATAAGGGATCAGGTCAATCACACATTGCCACAGACATGAGACAGGATAAGCAGGGACCCAGAATGTGGTGGGCACGAGCTGAGAAAAGGGAACAGATCCTTCCCAAGCTACAGCCAGGTCTTCTCACCATCCAGTCTCAATTGTGCTGCTCTGAAGATTATGCCTTGAGGAAAGCTTTCCATGCTGTTTTAGCAGCATTTCTTGGACTGTTCACCCATCATAAATCCCTAACTTGCTTGTCAGGAGGAAGACAACTGAAATTAGAGGAACACTAAGAGCCTCAGACCACCTACACTGCAATCAGCAATGCCTGTACAAAATGGGTGATGCAGCTTCTGAGACCCTATACAGTCACCAATACCAGTGAGAAAATTTTCTAAATTACAATCTTCATTTCAACCCTGGAGCTTGGCCAACGGCCATCATATCCAAGAAATTTTCTTCCAGCCAGGTGTTCATTTCACAGCCCTCCTGTGCTGCAAGAGCTGTCTAGTGCAAAGCTGACAGCACATTTTTTATTTCTTTATAGATAAGGCTTTCTACCCCAACAATATTTATATCACGATCTTGCTTTACTATTTACAGCCCCCTGCTTTGTTCTTACATAGCATCTGCAAGGCATTGATGTCCAGAGCTTTGCACAGGAAAGACCCCTCATGATCCATCTGTCTCTTGGGTGCTGTCCTGTTTCACTAGAGCTCAATGGGTCCTCTGTGGGTAACATCAGCTAGAGATTACCAGAGAGCCTTGGACTGCAAGTGTTTAACACATCACAATCCAGAGGACAGTTTTTTCTAGTTCACCCTGAGCCAGCAATAATTTTTGTGAACAAAAAATGTTTCTTTGCATAGCAGAGGCTGCTCCAATTCCCACTATTACATTCAGATTTGTGAGAACTTCTCTGCTCCCTACTATCAGTGCTGGAAGTGACATCCATTTTGGGATAGTCATTGAACACCAGGTAACACGTACTTAGAGAGTGGGAAGAACACTTATTTTTTCCATCCTCTGACCCTTGACTCTCACTAGAAGAACTATAAGTGGGAAATGAATGCAGCCAATTGGTTACAGTCAAGTCAGAAGCAGCATCACATATATCAGATGAGCACTGCTCATGAATAAGGTAACCATTATATTCAACCTCATGGTGCTGTGGCTAGATACCATAAATAATGGACCTAAAAGCAGCTTCCTTTGCACTGCTCTAGTTAATGTACCAAGCCTGTTTCCTTCTTGCCTTGACCATTGTTTAATCAATTCAGTCTTTACAAAAAGATTTTTACATATTTTACATGGGCACATGACAGAGGTATAAATGAAAACATGAGGGTCTCTGAAGTCAAATCCCTCTATTCTATCTGCTCTTAGGATATCTTTCCTTTATGCCTCAGATTCTTCAAACCCTTCCCCTAGTATCTCCTATCCATGAACCTTGCAGGTGCTAACAACTGCTGGACAGCTACCACAGGCTTATTTCACAACATCTGTCATCATTGTTCCAAACTTTTTCAGAGGGGATTGTTGATGAGGCTGCAAGTCCTTTTCAAGATGACCAAGAAATATGACGGCCCTCTTTGTATCCTTCAGCCTCAAGGAACCTCTTTGGTAAGAGCCCAGCTACAGGGAGGTCTGCAGTCCCTGAGAAAGCCTTGCAAGCTTTAGTCTGAGAAAGTTTAGGAAAGCAATATTGTTTCCAAACGAAAGTGCAAGCACAGAGCTGGCTGATGCCTTTGTGGCATCATTGCCCTAAAAAATGAGACGCCACAGATCATTCAACATTTCTGTTCATTGCAAATGCTGACATTCTGAGGGTGTTTCCTTCCTCTGGGGTGAAAATTAATGACTTTGATATACTATGCCAAAGGAAGAGACTGTTTGTTTTTCATGTCATAAGCATTATAATTTTATTTCCCCATAATGCAAGTATCCTACCATGACTCCTGGAGTTGCCAAAAAACCTCAGAAAATCCTGAAATACCCAGGCTGCTCACATGCAACCCCTCAAAGCCAGAGGGGATTCATAGCAGTCTCTGCCTTAGAGCAGCCACCCCATCCCCTAGTGGGAACAGAGGTCTTGAAGAGCAGTTTTTCCAATCTAGAGAGTCCACAGGAGTTTTGATATAGCAAATAGTCCAGTCCAAAGCATGGAGGGGCCTGTGGCTTTCTGACATCCCAGAGAGGTTTCAAGAGCAAAGCAGAGAGGTGTTCACATCCTGCTGATTCAGGGCTGCCATGAGATGTCTCTGCTTCTTCCCACAGAATCGATACCCAAGGCTCATAACTTCCTACAGTAATAGAAAATAGGATCTCAAAATTGCTTGTCCAGGAGAACAAACATTCTTCTTTAGGACACAAGGGCTGCATTGTTGGTTCAGTCCTCATGGACATATGAAAGGACTCAGAAGGCATCTCTCTATTTCTCCCCTGGTGTTTCAACAGCAACTGGAATTTGTTCCACAGGGCTGCACCTGCAGCACAGCTACCACCCCTCAGGGAGATTTTCTGTCAGACTTTTCATCCCACTGCTGCTAACAAGGAGAGAGTAACTTTCTTTTCAGTAGCAGATTGGATTATGACTCTTAAAGATATGTTGGGGCTGGGGGAATTCAGCCAATGTCAAATTGGTTTAGTGTATGAGTGCTAAGTTGAAACTATCAGCCACATAACTGTTCTGATTCTTAAGAAATTATGAGATTCTTTTCAGCAGGCCACTTCATGATACCTTTTGGGGTCAATTTAAATCTTATTTTTGACACCAGTGGCAGGACACACAGATCAAGTACCAGTCTCCTGTTAGCAGAATCAAGGACCATACATACTGTTTCCCAGACATAGCACTGAACTTTCCCCCTAGACCTCCATGGTTCACTTAAATGGAATAAACAAATAAGGATCTTTCAGCTGACTAACTGGAAAGTATTTTTTCATTGTAATAAAAATATGCTGAGAAAGTACTAGAAACATAGATGAAGTCTTTCCAGAGCAAGCTGTACATACTTATTTCAACTTTTGTTTGACAGAGATAGGCAATTTAAAAGAAACCTATGGTAGAGCAGCGTACAACAGAGGAGCTTCATCCTTGGCCTTTCATTGATCTTAGCTGTTATCAGTCAGTGTTCATATCACAGGAGTAAACACCCATAGACAGCTCAACCTTTGTCCTGCCCCACAACCTGCTCTATGCTAATGTTTTCCTCTTGTTAATTCAATTATCTCATTCTCTGTGCCGAGAAAGGTCCATTATATTCTGTGCTCAGATTACAACTTCACAATGTCTACCAACCCAGTGAGACATTGCTGGAGAACATCAGCTGCTTTCAAGAGCCAAGAACTCATACAGGAATAATTTTGCTTCCAACAGCAGAGACCAAGGTTATGCTTACAAGGAGGAGAGATTGGGAAAACACGTTCTTGTACATGCCACCAAGTCATGTCCCAGTACAGGCAGACTGCAAAGCAGCAAGGATTGATGTGGTCCAATGAGGAGCCCAGACACTGACTATTACTATGCTAAAATCACCCTTTGCACATTCCAGAGAGTTTTGTTTATGCCTTGAATGTAGAGGCATTTTGACACACTCCTTTCTCCAAACTGTTGTTTACAGTATCACATGAGCCTCACAAGCTCTTCACATTTTACCATGAAGTCTGTTGAAATCAGCATCTTCCCACATGTGCCATACAGAGCAAGGGATCCCTGCTACAACTCTGCCATGTAAAAAGCAAAGCTATTTAAAAGGCACAGATGATAAAGCCTTGCAAATGTACCCGTTACTGGTTATTCCAACTTCAGAAAGAAAAAAGCTGCTTCAGATACCACTGAATTCTTGATGAATGAGCTAATAGGCTGCAGGAAAACATCACCTCAGCAATTCTTGATCCTTTAACTTAAATGCCAGTACCTACTTGTAGGCATAAAACCAAAGAAGTTAGTACATTCAAAAATAAGACAAGTGTTCTAGTTAAATCACAACAAAATTTAAAAAAAACCTGAAAACAAGCTTCAAAGAAAGTAAGGAAAATACAGTCAAGAAGTGACAAGTACCACAAAATGCCAAGTTATATCTTACAAAGCACTAACCAGAAGTCTTTAAACCTTCAGACGCCAGCTTATCCAATGTACCATTCTGCTCTTCTCAGCTCAGGATATGTGAGGATACTTAAAGAATGCAACCCAGATGTTTATGCTTTTTTCAAATTTAAGCCTTTCTGAAACACTAAGCCAGTGGGATGGGTAGAGTTTTTCAGACACCAGACAGCAGCCTGTTAATTACAAAGCAGATAGGCTTGTCTGGCTGAGCTGGGAAAAGCTAGGAGCAACCACTCATGCTAAAGAATACTGAAATAGAAGATTCAGAAAGTAGAGGTACTTGATAATATTTTTTCCTTCTGTGCTTGACTTTTAAATTGGATTGCAGTCCTCCATCCTCCCATCCAGGGAAGGTCCTGTTCCCAAGCTAATTCTGGTAAGGTAAGTTCTGCTGCAGTTCCCAGCTGGTGTGGTCCACAGAGGAACCACAATGTCTATCAGCCATTGAGGCAAATGTGTTGCCAGAGGGATGCCAAGAAGGTGGTTAATCTGAAATTCATATTCCAACACATTGTCCAAGTTCGACTTATTTCCGGGCTCACAGATGTGGACAAGCCAAAAAAAATAAAAAGCCGGCAAAAATAATTACTGTCATTATTTCTTGGCAGCCACTTTCCAGTGTATATAATTTGGCACATTTTTTTGTATGGTACATGTCTGCAGATAGCTTTAGAGGTATTACTGGTGTTTGGACATGTGGAAGTAAACCAGATGCCTTGGCTTGGCCCCAAGTTCAGGTTTTTCCCCAAGTTGCCCATTTCTAGTAAAGGTTGTTACCAAAAGGGTGTTGGTGATCTTACTGTGACAAGCACAACTGTGCTTCTTTACTGTGAGAAGCAGACTACACTGCAAAATACAGAAACCTCCTTAGGTCAATGCTCTCCACTGACTGAAGTTGTAGGTTCACCTCAGTGCTCCTTTGGATCCACATCTGTCATGATTGAACCATGGGTACAGAAGCTGAGCATAAATCTCTGCCTTTTCCTTAATCTTTCAAGAGGCTCCACTCTGGCAAAATCCTTCCTGATGGAAGCACACTGGAAACAGGTCCTCTCCAGAGTCCAGTCCCTGCCTTCCCTCCCAGTGCATGGAGGGAGACAGACATTGCATGGCTGAGTGTGTATGCTTTTTTCTGGGAGTCCAGAACTTCCCTTAGAAGGGTTAAATTGATCTTATAGCTCCTGAACACCCAAGATACTCAAAGTACTGCTCTATCCCACAGTTTTCCTTCCCTCCTTTCATCTGAGCCCTCTACTCCTTGAGGGATCACAGCTCCTGCTAGAGGCTCTATAAGCTCTGGCAATGCAAAACCAAAAAAAAAAAAAACCAAAAAAAAAAAAACCCAAACAAAATCAAGCTAAAAAAAAAAACAAAAAAAANAACCAAAAAAAAACCCACCCAAACCAAATCAAGCTAAAAAAAAAAAATCAAACAAAACAACAAGGACAACAAAAATAAAGAGTAAAACACAGAAACAATTCAGAATTTTTTATTCCATTACCTCTGTTACCGTCCTTTGAAGAAGGAAAGCCCTTATCCCACCAGGTAGGTAATCCACAGCAAGGTAACTTAGAATACAAAATACTAACACATGCAGTTAGCACATGTGTTTGGGGGTTTTAGGTGGTGGGGACTTTTTCTGGATTTTGGGGGGATTTTTTTTTTTTTTTGGAAAGGCTAAAACCACACTATTATTTTTCTTTCTCATAATAATCACTGTAATAAGAGCACAGCTCAGAAAATACTGAATTGGCATTTCTAAAGCCTCTTGGCTGCCCCATTTTGCACTAGAAGAGCTATCTTCTTGGCACTGGCCTAGACAGCCCAAAGACATAGTATGTGTTGCATCACATGCTAATAGCCAGAAGAGCAACATTTATACTACTTTATATGAATGAGACATGAAGAAAAATAAAGTGTCTTATGGATAACTCAACAAGCTATTCATCTAACTGGGCCTTAATTTATTTGATCTATAATAACAAAATATTTCCTCCTTTATAATTTCATTCTTTAAATTCACCAGATGACAGAAGAATATTGTAAGCAGAAATTCTGTACTAGAAACCACATTCCAGTGGTATTGAGAAATCACTTTCTTGTGGTGAAACTAGAAGCCTGTTCTTGGAGCTGCAAGGATTTCTATTTTTCTGTGATAGTTTTCTGTGTGGTTGAGATGTAGTGTACACTACAGAACAGGCCTTATTTTGGATGCCAGTGAAGCTCATGGGTAGTAAATCTTTTTCTTAAGCAATTAAATTTCTGACTTTAATCTTTCATTCTCTTGATAGAAGTGGTTTCCTGGATCAGGCTGAAAGCCAGAAAATAATCTGCAAAACAAAGGTTGCCCCCAGCTCTAAACTACATTTAATATTTCTCTTTCACTGCAATCATCCTCGCTGCTTTATTTTTAATTTTTTTTTTTAATGTCTTTCTTTCTTCACTGTAATGTAAGAGATCAACTCTCACAGCTGGGAAAGAGTAGAGCAAGTTTTGAGACATGCTGTCTTAAGAGACTTGAAGCATCTACACACACCAAATCTTGCCCTTTCTATTATTCATTGAGGCAAATGTGCTAAAGCTGGAAGAGATATTCCCAGTCCTCAGCGCCTTACAGCTGCCCTCAAAATCTCAGCTGCAAACAACATTAATCTAGAAATCCATGTCCATCACTGTTTTGTCCTGTCTAGCCTCTCCTTTCATATCTAGGGGGAATACCCACTGAATGCTGGAATTCCAGTTTATCTATCTGTAAATGAAAGATTATTTTTTAAAAAATGGGTCCATATTTTGTCCAGTATCATACAAGGACAAGATTAACAGTCTTGCACCTGCTGTGGACTAACAAAAATCCTACAATACATTTCAAATCAACTGTAGAAAAAAACCTACCCTCTCTGGTGCCCTTCCTAGACCATCCAGAAACAGTTGCTGTGTCAACATCTTTCTTGCCGAGTATCAGTTTATGCACAATATTTTCATGATTGAAAGCAACCAGGAAGATTATGGAATTACTCCCTAAATCAGAGCCAGGGAGTGTCTCATCCTACTTGTTTAAAGTCAGTGAAGGGTGTCTGTTAGTACTATTGACTTACTGAAGGAAGGTGACAGAACTAGCTCAGTAGGCCTAATTTATCAGAAGAACAGCCTATTGACTTCAAAAACTCAACCACTTACAGAAGAGATTTGTCATAGTTGCTTAATAATTTCAGAAAAATAAATAGCTGTCTTGAGTTCTCTCAGGTCTGAGTAACTGAGCAAGCAGCCATGGAGCACACAAACTCTTTGTCCAAGACACACGACACCTTTCACTTTGCTGTGCTCCTACAAACTGGAGCCAGGGCATGATGTAATACTAGAGTTATCAATTTGCTTGACACAAAAGACACAGAGAGGACAGTGAGAACTGCAGACTGAGTGTGTTTTAAGAGAAGCAGATTTCCAAAGAGGTCAAAAAACTAATTGGGCAGTAATATAATTGTGTGAGATTATATTAAAGCCTACAGTTATTTATTTTATTACATTCCGCTGCAAGCCACAGAACCAACGATCTATCTAGGTTGAAGTTTATTTTGTTATGTTTAGAAATGCACAGAAAATTAACATTTCAGCGCCACCTTTGGCTTTCCTACCTAGGGCAGAGTTCAAGACACTTTAGACTAGGTTTCAAAGATATTGAGCCTGCAGGAAGAGTAGACACACTGAAAACCCAAAGCAGGGCTACTCCACTGTTGAGTGCTAGCTTAAGCACAGATTCTTCCTACACATCTCTAAAGGATTTCTGTGTTTTTACAAAAGCAGGAGCTCTCAGAGAACTGCTGTGGTGTGCTCCTGCAAGTTTCAAGCCTAAAATGTGCCCCACTACACTTGGCAGGAGAGTGCATTAACTCCTGTAGAAGAGCTTCACAAAATGAATCAGATGGCCCAGGTCTAGGTTTCTAATACTTCTGATTATTTAATGGCTAGCATATGTGTGATCCATTTCACTACTAACTACTAGTACAGCCTCTCCGTGCAGCAAAACAAAAAGGAAAGTGATGGAAATAATTGTGCTTAACTACAAGTTAGGAGGAGTTATATTTAATGGCTGGTGCTTCTGCTGCTTGGCTACACTGAATATTCAAGATATTTGTAGAAACCAAAGCAAGATGTAAAATTTGACTCCATTTCACTGATCTCTATAAAAGCTTAACTTCAGAATAACCCAAATTTCATTTTCGAATGTGTATTCATCTGTTCATTTATAATTGCATATCAGAACCATCCGCACCTCCTAAATTCTTATGTTCAGAAGGAAGATTTGGATTAAGTGTGAGTTTCTTCAATGAATCTTCCTTTGAGTGTTGCATTCACCAGAGGTTCTTCAAAGCTAAAGCCTTGACTTTCTGGATTGGTTATAGCTTCAACCTCAAAGCAAAAGAGGAGCTAACAACTTATTTCCCCATAGATTAAATGCACAGTCACTCCTTCATACGGCAGGAAGTCTGTGCCCAAATCATGAGAAAGGGCATCAGCCAGCCACTGCCTGGGGCAACTTCTGGTCTACCATGGTACCTGCCTTCAGCCCAGCTCCTAGGAAAACTGAACCATAAATTATCCTGCCTGCATGAGCTTGGCAGAATACACTGGGGATGAAGATTCTGCTCTAATTTTTCCAAATCTCACTTCTTCTTATACAAAAGGTGAAAGAAAAGGTTCATGCTAGAATTAGACTATTCTTATTCTGCTCTGAAACACCACACTTCCCATCTCAAAGCAGCAGGTGCTGGCACTACAGATCATGTAATAATACCCGAGCATCTCAGCAACCTGTTCTGCTTTAACTGCAGGGGGGTGATTGATAACTGTTCTGCAAATACCCACTGCCTGAGGCAATCAACACATTTACTTTTCCAAGACAACCAGAAGTTACTCCCCAGATGAGGCAGTAAACGCGCCTGTGTACTTGCAATGGCTTCCTAATTTGTTGTGCTAATTTGTTGTTCTGTCTGAGAGCACTATTACTTGCTACAGCAAAGCCCTAATAAAATCCACTGCTGGTAAAAGCCTAGTGAAATCACCTGGCATAGATTTACTAGAGCAATACTTTGCTTTTTACTTCAGTGCTTTTCCCAGATAAATTTGCAAGGGAGTGTTATTTCCATTACAGATGTCTTGATTGTAGCTGCACTTGTGCATCTTTTCACCCAAGAAGGATTTAGCCTCAAAAAGGGTCAGTTCTCCAAAATCCTAAACAACCTATATGATTAGACTGACAAACTTTCTAGAAGCCCTAATGAGGCCAAACCCACAGGTGCTGACGGAAAGTACCTCACAGTCAATCCCCTGACCACTGAACTCAGTGAAGCACAAACAACTGACAGGTGGTATTGAATGACCTGTGTGGCCAAAGAGCCAGCATCCCACTGGGATCTCTATTAGCATATGGACATTAGATGGGTATGATAATTAGAAGCTCAGAAAATGCTTCTTTCAGGTGGTATCATTGCAATAGAACAAGACAGAGCAAATGTTTTACCATGAACACTTCTCTCCTCAGCCAGAATGCTAAAACTAAATCTTCTTTCCATGGAGGTCTCAATTTTATTCACAATCCTCCCTTGTCCTCTAAACCCACATAAATGCAATTAGGCAATAAGCTTAAGGATATCAAACAGCAGGCAATTAATGTTAACAACTGAGTCTTCCTTTTCTTTCAACAGTAGTTTGTGGTCTTATTGAGCAGACTTTAGAAGAGAAATAGAAGAAAGTGAATACATACCAAAAAGCAAAAAATTATACACCCCTAAAACCGTAAAATACAGAAACTGGATGTGATTGCAGAACCTATATTCAGCATATATTCAATGCTTCACCAATCACAGGCACTTTCACTCACTGCCAGCAAGTAGTGGAATGGCAGTAGACATTTGCCAGCTTCCATGTATGTGTCTCTTGTTTGTTCTTAACTAAGTACCTTTTTCTTATAAGTCATTATGTCAAATGCCAGAACTTTGGCATTAAGCTGTGGCTCAGTATTCCAGACCTCAAGAACCATGTTCAAGTTAGAGGAGCTTTTAGAAGGCTGTACAAGATTATTTTCTTCTTTAAGGGTACCATCTAGAGTTAGGAAGTAGTTATGCTGTCTGTTGGTCAACAAGATAGTCAAAAATGTTATGGAAAAGTAGTAAGTACATACTGGAAATTATTTGCCATTATTAGACCCAGAAATCCTCAATGATCCACATTCTAACAAGACAGCAATAATTCTGATATAGTCTGAAAAATTAGAAATCTCTACAGACTACACAGCTTTGTCTTCTAACCCAGTGGGTAAGATGTAACAGCAATGTTTTTAATAAAACCAGTGAAAGCCACTGCTGGAGTTTCAGGAAGGAATTATGCATTGTAATGAAATACTTTGTCACAATTTCCAGTCATGCTATTGCCTTTTTTTTTTCCCATTTTAAAATATGGATCCAGTTATTACAAAGTATCTTGTTCATCTGAAGAAGATATATTTTCATCCCCAAAGGCCCTGTCTGTAACAAAAATAACCAGGAATTCAGGAATGCCTGGTACGCCAAATGATGATGTACAAATTAGTACTTTCTATCTGTCATAAATGCAACATGATTTAGACAACAAAGGCTAAAGAACATGCTTAGCAAACCTGCAGGCATCCAAAATCCCCATACACACAAGTAAACTGAGCATCTCTAATATCCTCTCTCATCACTCAAGAGGGACACGTGAAAACTTTACTCAAAATATTTGCTATGACAACAAGAAGAGCATGCACCTTCTGCTCCTGATGCATGGTGATTTACGAGCAAAGAGTGACGGTCTCGTTACCCCACACAGAGACAGGCTTCGTGTTTTGGTCTGTGCCAGGCTGAGCTCCAAGACTCCAAGAGGACTTTCTGTTCCCAGCACAATGGGAGGTCAAAACCTGAACTAAATAAGGCTGTTTTTGACAAGAAAGAACTGAACTACATGGGGGAAATAGGTTAGAAAGAATACTCATCAAGTGGGTGCATGGTGTTTGCAATCCAGCATTTTTAGTGTTGTTCTTTGAAGTTGGAAGTCAACCTGAAACAAAAGTACATGCTGAGCAACACTCTGTAAAGAGGCTTGGATTCATAAGTTACCCAAACCCTGTCACCAGGGCCATCAAATTTGATGTTCTGAGAATAAGGGCTAGGCAAGCACAGTTCTACTTGTGCAATGATTTAAAGGCAACAAGCAGCACACACAAGCAGCACATACAAGCAGCTCTTCTGAGCCCTGATGTTGCACACAGAAGTGCACCACCAGCAAAACATTTACACTCCCCTGTGTTTCAGGGAGGCAAGTACTGTATAGGCACACCCACTGAAAAATAACAGCATGTCTCTGGAAAAGACTCCTGCTAAGGAAAAACCTTTTCTCTCAGAGATCAGTACTTGATTCTCCTTTGCCCCCAACAGAGAAGTCAGACAACTGTTTGGTGTGAAAACAAATTCTCCCAGTGTGGTCACAAGCTGAGTTAACACAAGAAACATTTCCTCTTGCCCAGCTTCTGCAGATGATGGGACTCAGTCCCAGGGCATTGTATTTAGTTTCAGTCTAGAGCTGCAGATCAGCCCAAGGCTGGGAATCCCACCCTTGCCCTGTTATGAAGGAAACAGTGTTGAAAGGAAAGCATTTGCCTCCAAGAGGGAGGATTATTTTTGAGGACTAAGCATTTAGCTGTTTAGGGTACAAACCAAGCAAAGGAATTTAGCCAGAAGTCAACTAGGAGAACAACACACAATTTCTCTCTGTATAATGTAATGGTTTCATTAAGTAAGTTAGAAGAGGAACAGCAATTTGGTGGTATTCTAAAAAGAAGCAGCTCATATTTTAACAGAGTAATTCAGATCTGATGAAGTGTATGTGCATTTATTTACCTTTGTCTTGGTACAGAACTCAAATCCATCTGAGCAGCTATCCTTTGGGCAGCAGTTCTGCTGTGGAACAATAAACTGTGGTGCACACACACACACATTCACACTGAGTTTATGAAACACTTACCAAATTTTGGCCAGATATCAGCTACATTCAAAGAGATCCAATCTAATGCTATTGCTTCAAAACCAAAGCTAGAACCCCATTCTTTAGTGTCCTGATTAGATCACCTAAAAAGAACATGTGGTACTTCCTAAAGCATTGCTATGCAAAGAAACAATGATCCTCAGGGCCACAGAGCTATGGACAGCCAGATCCTCTCCCTCACTGCACAATCATTCACACGAAGCTAGAGCATCATACTGATTATTTTTGCACATGATCCTGTTACTGAGGAGAAAAAGAAAAAAAATCCAGCAAAGAAAACCCACACTGAAACAACCAATTCCCCTTTCCCCACTTTTTCACTTTAGAAGCAAAACATACAAGTTTGAAGATTTACATTACCTTGTGAGGCTTTCTGGGAACTTCAAAACACCATAGCTCTGACACAAAAAGTCCCCACATGATATAAACCCAAAATTTGGATAGTATTAGGTGCCTAATGGGAGACTCATGTATGTGTTACGCCTACACTACAGTCACCACTGTAACCACAGCTTGGTGCAGAAGTACTTCAACATAAAATTCAGCTGAGTAACAGAATTTCAGCATTTGGACTTTGCTGAGCTCTGACCTAAACTCTGCTGGTTCCTGGATAGACAGCTTACAGTTCAAGAGCAGCTGCCATCTACTTCAAATACAGCAGCTGTTACAGTCTAAGAAAAACATAGATGGGTCTCGACCCAATTTCTATGAAGCTTTGAAGTCCAGCTTTGAATTCCAACTGGGAAAAGAATGGGCTCTGAGAAGAAGGATTATTTCTGAGGACAAAACATCCAGGTGCTAAGAGTACAAAATGTACAGTAATCATATGCAGTTCTATGTGCTGAACTAGGAGAACAACATCCAATATCAGGAAGCAACATAGGCTACCCATCTGTACAGCAAAGCTTTAGAATATCTGCTGAGGAAGCCTATGTTCAAACTTTTTGAGAGTCAGGCACCAAACTGTGCAGCCCTTCCCATGTGTTAATTGAGTTGAACAAGCAGAAAAAATAATTAAGGATGGAGGAAAAGTAATGGAGTTTGTGCTTTCATTTAATCTAGCCACTTAATTTTTTTCTTCCCACTCTCCTTCAAATAGCTAAGATTTCCTCTCCCAGTATCCTGGGACATGTGGTGGGGAAAATGGGACAAATCAATTCACACCTCTAAAATTATGCTACTGTACCTAACACCCACATTCAGAGACTCACTGGACCAAGTGAAGAGGCCCTGTTACTGCTGGGATTTGCAGGCAGAAATCTTCATTGCTCATTCTCCTGGCACCAGGCAGGAGCTTTCAGAAGTCTATTATTCCTGTTCCACAGTACTGAGTGTTTCACTGATGTATTTAAACAACCTCCAGTTAAAAAACAAAACAAAACAACCAGATAAATGCTTATCACTGGCCCGGGTATGATGTCAAACAAACACGAGCCAGCTCTGTGGGAAGGCCCAAGCCTGCAAAAGTCAAGAGAAAGGAAAGAGCAAACTACTCAACCACTACAGCACAGGCAACACAACTCCCAGGAGAGGAGGCAGCCCAAACAGAGCTTACTAAAGACATATTTTAGCAGCTAGCTCTACTGAACCAAAGTGAAAGGCCCCCAGCACAGCTTTATAAGCTGTTCTTTCCCAAGCATGAAGTATTTGCTAGCTACTCAAGGCATCAAGATGGGTTGGGAAGATGCCCTCAAGAAGTCTCAGCAAGTGATTCTGGCTTAGGGATGCTGACATCTCTTTTCTTCTTTCTCAGCTTCAAAGGTGTTTTGCTGCACACAATCTTCCCCTCTTTCTCTTCACTGAGATTTTCACTCCCCTCTCTCCTACCAGTGTCCACGAAGACAAATCAGTTTTTCATTTACCTTTTAGCCACAGATCACTTGCCTTGTAGTCATACCAGTCCACCCAAAACAGGGGAACATCACCCATTAAAAGATACATGTAGCTATTTCCTCCTATCCTTTCCTACACAGCACTCCTCTGTTTTACTGATGGTTTTCAGGGAGCTTTGACAAGCTCAAAATTTGTATTTATCAACACAGTCCTTAAAGGCAAGGACCTTCCTAGCTACTCATTATTCACACTTATGCTAACTCAGACCAAACTGACCCAACAGCCCATTGCAAACTTAAGAACACTAAATCTTCTCCCACCAGCCCCCAAAGGCTCACAGCCCTTCTTTCCTGGGCTCCTGCTGGGCCTGTGCTAATTCACAGCAGCTGTAGCTTGGAACCAGCCTGATGCTGCTTCAAGTCAGCTCATAATGAGATAATAGAACTTAGAACGTAGATGGCATTCGTTTTTCTGATGAATGTTTCTTCTTCTGAGGAAAAATACAGTGTGTCAGCCTTTAAAGAGCTTTTCCCTGATTTACTAGGGAAAAAAAAAAAAGACTAAAAATCCTGGAGTATGGGGACCCTTAAAAGGAACCAAAGCAAACACCTCTTCCTGCCCTAGGACAACATGGTGCTCCCCTTTACTGGGAACATTGCGTGGGAGAAACTACAGTCTTTCTTTACAAAGCACTAAGACAAAAGATCCCAAAGCCTCTCTTTTTCCAAAAAGAAAGGGTTGTCTTCTTAAAATCACTCAGAGGTAAGGATATATCAAAATCCATCCCAAAGGAAGAAAACAGTTAAATCCACACCAAGGCAGGTATTTGTTTCTCACTGAAGTCGGGAGGATATAAGTGTGCAAGTTTCTCTGAAGTTGACTAGGAGGACGACTGAGCCCAGAAGCACAAATCCTTGAAAGCCTGGTGGTAGAGTTCAAATCTATGTAAAGCAACACAGGGTTGCACTGCCCTCAGCACTGCCCAGCCACAAGGCTGTTATGAAGCTCCCAACACAGTGTTCTACTAAACTGAAGAGGGGTTTTGAAATTTGCTCGGATAAAAATTGGGCCACAGCTAAAGGACATTGTCAGAAGTTTTGCTTAGCAAGGATCTGGATGACTGGGATTTAATAATGGGTGATTAGAAAAGCATTGCTGCATTTCAACAGTTTGAATAATGCCACTAATGTCCCAGGGAGAGCAATGCAAGTTTGTGTGAACCAGTACCAAAGGAAAACTATTTTTATGAGTTGAGGATTGACTAGTCAGCTTTCACACACAGTGTGAAGCTTTACATTTGCCATGGTGGATAATGACTGATAGAAGAAATTCTCTGTGTATTGAGAAGTTACTTTTCACTGTTCTAAAAATTATTTTATTTATCCAAGGTTACTTGTGGGAAAAATTAATGGTTAGTCAAACACATATTACTTAGTTGCAAAAATAATAAAGAACTTTTTAAAAGGAGAGAAATGAGAGTACCAAATTGACTTGAATTTATTTGACTTGCATTTTCACCTCATAGGGGAAGGCAAATGAATATTTATATACTGTAAAGTCAAGTGTCTAGCCACCAAAATAATGTCATCAAAAAGCCATCAGGAGAAAAGGTCTTATTATTTGAATAGATTTTTTTCCTTCTGTGGTTCTTTCTTCTTGAAGTCTAAATAAACACTTGGGCTGCAGCCATATTTCATCTGTTGGAAATTTGGGGAGGTGGCAGGCCCCTGTGTTAGAAGAGAAAAAGTTTTTCCCTTGGTAAGCAGCAAGAGGAGGGCCCCAAGGAATCGTGGGAGAGGCTACACAGCCCAGAATAATCACCCATTCAGACTGATTGAGACGAGACACTGTGGGAAGCCATTTCCAATGCTCTACAGATGCAGCCAGAGGAAAGCAAGTATTTGTAAGTATGGTGCCAAAAGGAGCAGAGACCTCCACCCTTGCAAGATACACACTACAGAACACAAGATAACAGCATCCAAGGGAATATCACATGAAGCCCTAAAGCGAAGGCATCTCAAGCTCTTCACTGGAAATCAATTAACCAGCAGCACAAAATGTATGCCTACGCATGCTTTGGTAAAGCAGCCACGTGGTTCTGTAAAGTCTCCATTTGTGAGGTGTAGATCTCACTCTCCCTCTCTTTGAATTGCAGTAACAGTTAGAGACACTCCAAAATTCAGAAGGATTGGCTCCTAGCCCTTCTGGGAAGTATTTGCCCACCCAGCTTCAGAGGAGTACTGAGCACCAACAGAGAAGTACAGGAGAACAGGGAGGACTGTAGGGCTGTGACTTCCCAGCCTGGATGGGCTACAGCTCTGAGGTGTCCAGAACATCACCTGGGAGATGCTGCTGGCAAGCCACAGCTTTGGCAAAACAACAACAACTGCCGTGTTTTCTTATGATTCAAGACTGACCCACAAGATACCCACTCGTGCCAGCCAAAACCTTGCTCTGAAGCTTAAGTTTCAGGTGAATGAGAACTTGGGAGCTGGGGTCTGTTGTGGACTTTTGTGTAAGATGATACTTGGGAATTGTAGAACAAATGGCATTTCTCTTATTGAAATTTCTTCTCAATTAAAAAATTTCAATAGTTTTCCCTCCTAGTGTCAGCTAGATATAAATATTGTGAAACAAACCCTTCTAGACATCAAAGCAAGAGTGATTGCTTCTGGGTTTCAGAGCAAGCTTGAAACTGGATCCAGACCAGTACTTGCAGACATACTTTTTCATTTTAAGAGCCATTGCTCAATGGCTCTCACATTCCTCCCAGTGGCCGGTCCATTGTTTGTGAGCATCCTCAGTAAAGCTGCTGTAAATAATTTACACAACCCTCATCCAGCCAAGGCTGAGACGGTACCACCAGGGCCACATGAACATCTCAAGCTATAGCTGTGCTACTTTGCACACGATGTGAAATGAAAAATAAAGCCCTGAGCATTCCAGTCATACCAAGTGTGCTCCTGATAGCACTTTTAAACAAATCTCCACTGTTTCAGGGATGAAGCAGAACTGGAGTCTGTCTGCTTCGATTTAAATCTCTCCCTGAATGATGTCCATGAGTTAACAGGGAGAATTACAAGGGAAGGAACAAATAAACATTACAAAAAGAAAAAGAAAACCAGACTTTTAAAACACAGATGCCTGCATAGTTCCCAGGCTAAGCATTAAGCATGTGTTAAAGAAAAAACTCCAATCTTCTCAGCAGTGCACAAGCTCTAGCAGCTCTGAGGCTGTTTAACCTATCTGGGAAACAGGTATGGATTTACAGGGGTGAGGGGAGGGAGAGAGGAGTGTAACCCTGGAGAGGTGTAACCCTGGAGTTGTTCCCATCACCTGTGCCTTGCAGGGCACGTGGTCTAGGGCCCTACAACAGGGCTGACTGTAGGTACACCACTCACCCCATGTGGGCTGGCTGTCCTCTCCAGAGAGGTGAGAAACCAGCCTGAAAAGTGCTTTTGTCTGTTGACAGGGGCAATACACCTGGTGGTTTAGTCAAGCGTAAAGAGCTTTAGCTCTTAGACGTAGATGAAGGAGAGGTCTGGCTGCTACTGTTTTTTAGGACCATTTCTGCCTTTGCTTTCTACTGCAGCCAAGGGAAAGACTTGTGTCTTTTGTATGTATGTACCTCACCCAAAGCCATTCCAGTTTTAGGAAAATGACCCCATGAAACTCTCTTCCTGTCCACACTTATGCTGTTGCAGGACAAACAGAAAGTCCATGTAGACACTCTCTCCAGCAGGAGCCTAAGTCTGCAGCCACCAATCACAGGCTGGTGTTAATGTACAGCACTGAAACATAGCAAGTCCCCAGCAAGTGACAGTAGGTCACTTTAATGGTATCTAACTTGTTCCACAAAAAGCCATCTAGGTTCCCATTTGGCCCAGATGCTGTATTTATGTGGCTCAAATTTATGCCCACATTTAATGCAGGAATGTTAGAGACTCAGTGTAATTTGTGCTTGTACTTCTAATAGCTGTGTAGAAAATATTAAACAAAGACAATAAAAGGAAAAGCTTTCCCCTGTCTCTCTCCTCAAACTCTTCTTCAGCTTAACCCAATTTTCCAAGTCACTTAGAGGCCTTTAAATAAAATGAAAGCCTAACGATGTCGCTGCCATGAATAATTAATTGTACCAGTACAATCTCTCAAACAAAATCCATTCTCATTAGATTAGAGGTTTTCTCAAGACACGCGAGTTCATTATGGCATTTTTACATCCTTCTTGTCTCTTACATTTCTTTGTCTTTCCTTATCTGTGTCTATTCTTATTTGTGTCTGTAACACAGGACCCCATCACCTCAGTAGCCTCCAAATCAACATTGCCATACCCAGGGAAGAGCGCTCCTATACAACCTGGCACACAGTGGCAAGAGTTTGAGAGCCCTGCCTGCAACTTACGTGCAGCCCAGTGGGCTAGGGAGTTCACTGGGCACTCCTCTTTCCAGAATCAAAGGACTCTACTTGAAAGGTTTACACTTCTCTGCTAAAAGCTCTAAACCTTGAGCAGTTTAAGCAGTATAGTTCAAGTTTAGAGCAAAATCTTTGTCAAAGTTATTATTTTCGGGGTTTTAAGATACAGGAGGTAAAGAGCATTGTGATTCTGATATTAATAACCAGGCATCCATCTTTTTCTACCCAGTTTCTATTCAGATTATTAAGGATAACAGGTGAATTAAGGATAGAGGATCATTAGCATTTGTGCTGGTCTCAGTTAGAACCTAGCCCACAGAAGTAATCGACCAATCAGAAAAGTGCACGCCTCTGTGCATACACATTTTAAAAATCGAGAACCCGGAAAAGAGGCTCTCTTTCCTTCCGGCGAAGATTGAGGTAACAGCTCCGCCGCACCCGGGCCAGGCTGGCCCCCGCCGCATGGCCGGGGGGGCTGAGCCCGGCCTGGCCCGGCCGAGTCTTTTTCCCTTGCACACCCTGAGCTAGGCCCGCATGGCCGAGAGGGCCTGGGGCCCCGGCATGGCCGAGAA
>VWZN01010470.1:126099-146180 GCA_013396955.1 Regulus satrapa | reverse complement strand
CATCTAGCGGCGCGTTGGAGCAGCAGCGCCGCCGCCCCGCCCGGCCCGGCCCGGCCCGGCCCTCAGCGGCCGCGATTACCCCGTCACCAATGACGCGCTCTTATTTTGTCGATTACTCATTTCCGTAATTATCTCTGGCTGACAAATTAGAGCGTCAAGTGGCACACCGGCTAGACACGCGGCTCATTTATTTTTACAGCAGCGTATTTCCACATTGCTGCGGTTATTTCATGGCTATGGTTTGACCTTGAACCACGTTACTAAACAAAACACTCCAAGAAAGCCAACCAAATACGATAACTTTAACACAAAGACCAGGTTTTGGCTTTCATTTCCAACCAGTAGTTAAGGTCAGCAGTCCTTCTAAAGCCATAAAGAAAATACATGAGCACATGCACAAAAAAGCCCCTCATCTTTTAAAATTGAACATATTCACAACCCAATTTAAATTTCTGTCATTAACTCCCTTCACCTATCTTCTCCCTCTCTAGATTTCAGCAAAAACGGGGAAAAAAAAACATCAGTCTTTCTGTAAGTTTTCCCCTGCTTAAACACAGTTCACCACTGTGTGAGCAAACTCCAGTCACAGCTGCCCTGGCATAAGCTCCCTACTCCAAAAATTGCCAGTAATTTTGCAGTTTATTCCTAGGACAACCAAAACTATGCAAGAATCATCCACCAATATCACCGACACACATTGAAGGAAAATATATATAAATATTTATTGTTATACAGCAACATTTCCTCATGTTGTTTAAACAAGTCTAAAACAAGCACAAGCTAATCCTGATGAAGAGGAGAAAAATTGTCTTGGTAAAGAAGTAGAAATGCTGCTCCATGGGAATTCTCCCACTGGACACTGTGCTTGCTTCTGCAAATACAAAAGAAGTCAGGCAGTCCTAGCCTCTTTATGAACAGTTCCTTCAGGTCCAATATGTGCTTCCTTCTTCTCCAATCAGTGCTACTGGGTTGATTGTCCTGTACCTAAGTCTAAACTGCTTAGCATTTACATCAGTCACCTGGCTTCCTTCAAAAGCAAGAGCTTGCATAGACAGCTGCAAGTGAATAAATCCAGCCAAGAGAAAAGCTGCAGCTGAACAGGTACTCGAGATCTAGCATTCTTGCAGAGCTACCACCAGGCAGAATGGCCAAATGGTCTTTTAGTAGTGAGAATCATGATGAAACCTATCTATAACATTGTATTATCCTGTTAGCCTTGAAACAAAGGCTGTGAGTGGTGAAGTAACTAATTCCTAGTTTGCACCATCCCACCTATACTAACACTGGAATCTGAAAGTACCTCACCCACAGGAACAGTCACACTGGCATTAACCCCCCCTTAACCTGAATGCCAGCAGCATCAAAGCTTTCCCACTGCACCCTGGAGGCTTTGGCAGCTGGCTGGCACCAGAGTAAAGGCAGGCCCCCAAACATTACTAACAAGGGTGCACTCAGCTGGGCTGCAGCTAGGTCTGGAACAGCCCACCCAAATATATCCAAAAATAAGCCAGGGCTCATACTCACTAGGATAAATTCTGAACCGCTTCTCGTGAACAGCAAAAGCTGCTATATATGAATTGCATTAGAAAACTTTCAGTATGTACAGGAAACAAGTAGCAGAAACATGACTAATCACACTATCTGATGGAAGAGTCAAGTCATTTTGCATCAGCTATTAAGATTACAAACATCACTGACAATGGTTTGGGTTTTTTTCCTTGTGCTGCAGCAATAGTAAGAAGGTAGTGCTGTCTTAGACTGAAACAAACTTTTTCTGGAATATCAGGTGGCAACTTCTCTATGAATCACCTGAATTTAAGGGCAACAGGGAACAACTGGAAAGGCAATTCTGCCTCTCAAGGTCTCCCAGCTAAAGAGTAGCAATGAGCAAGATATTGCAAGCTCACAGCAAGAGAAAAAAGATCCCTTTGTCCACTGTTTTTTACCCAAGAATTCTCCAGATTGACTTTATGTTACACTTGCGCCCTAGTTTTGGCTGGGATATAATTAATATTTTAGTAGCCAGTACTAAGTACTCTGTTTCAGACTGAGTGTGAGAACAATGCCGATAACACGTTGATGTTTCTTGTTGCCAAGCAGTGCTTACCCTAAATCAAGGTCTCTTCAGTTTCCCATGCTCTGCCAGGAGCAGGCACACATGGCCAAGACAGCTGACCCGAACGGGCCAAATGGGTATTCCGAGCATAGAGCATCATGCCCAGGATATAAACTAGGGGAGGCTATCCCAAATGGTGCCATGTGCAGCTCAGGGAAGGGCTGGGCATTCATCAGCAGGTGGTGAGCAACTGTCTAATGCCTTGTTTTTCCTGACTTTTTTCTGTACCCTTTTTACCACAATTGTTAGTATTTCTATTGCATTTCCATTTGTCTCAATTATTAGACTGCTCTTAGCTTATCCTGTTTACTTTTTTTTTCCTGATTCTCCTCTCCATTCCATGAGGAAGGGGAGAAAGAGGGAAGGGAACAAGCAGCTGCATAGTACATGATGGCCAACTGGAGTTAAATCATGACAACTTGTTAAGCCAAGAGTGGCACTGCTAAATGTGTAAGCTGGGCTTTAGAAGCCAGTGCACATGTATGTACTGATATACAGCAGTTGCAAAGAGTTTTTCTAAGTACAATATCAAGAAATCATGCAAAGGAGTAGCTGTGTGCTGCTCTTTTTGTACACCTGCTCCATCAGCACTGCTGATCTGTGTCTTCACAGCAGAAGTAATATGGAGGGAATGTGCTTCACTTGTGTCTGTTTCTGATATGAGCATCTCTTACATTAACACAACGTGAAGGTGCTGCACATGCTGCCATAGACTCGCTGTTAACCTACATTTAGAGGAATCTAAATTCATCTGTCATTTCAGGTCATCCTGCAAGGTAAAGGAAAGAATCAATTTCAATCACTTTTTCTATATTCAAAGTTGTAATGGTGCATGATGAACAGGTCAACTGGGCTACGTCCTATGGTGCTTAATCCTCATGCCTTTTGTGCCACAGATTTAATACAGTTCTAGCTTTGCCTAGAATCATGTACTGCATAACTCTTCAGATTTATGCTATTGAACAGTTTCTACAAGGATATACTAAGAAAAAGCAAATATCTTCCCAGGTTTTTCTCTCCCATCATCACCTGTTACACTTCATATGCTATTTCAATTCTATATGCAAATTGCTCAGAAAAAAATGCAATAATTACCTTGCCTAACTAATTTCCACTACGTTCTTTCCTTTCCTAAAAACTCTACCTCTTTCTTACCTCAATCTGCTTTTCAATGCTTGCTTTAGTATTTTCTCATGATCACCACCTTATTTTTGCTTCTGCCAGTAGCTTTCCTCTGCCTCCAGCTCTCTAGTAATGACTCCTATCTCATTGTTATTTCTCCCTCATTTTCCTCAGTAACCATATTCTTGCATTTCCTTGCTTGTATCTTGGTAAGTTGTGGAAGCCAGATTTGATGACCTTATGATGATCTCATTAAAGTGTGGCCTCTATGATGCATCACTCCAGCTCTGTGTTCTGGCTAAAGCTCTCAGAACAGTCTCAAGAAAAAGCTCTCAGCTTTTTTTATCTCTCTCAGCATCCAACCAACTTCCAGAACCTCTCATTTCACTATTTCAACATTATGAAACCTGTCAAATTTATCCTTGTCTACATACAAGCCAGCAGTGACAGCTCTACACACCTTGTAACCAAACCAGGGTTAACGGCATAGGAGCAGCCTTCTTAATCTAGTCTGCTAACACCAACTGCTTCCTACAGCACAGGAAACAAACCGACCTGAATAACATCGCTGAGAAGTAACAAAGGGCTCTTGACAGCTGGATACTGGCAGGTCACAACTGCACAGCTTACAGGTATGCTAACACAAGGACAAAAAGAAAAATAGTAAATAAAAAACTTTGGTAAAAGTGAGAGGGAGAACACACAGGTCAAACAGATGAAACTTCTTCAATGTATTCCAGAAATAAGGCCTGTGACATTTGAGACTGACAATTGTGACACTCCTTTAAAAATTTAAGATTTTGTAGCAGCTCTTAAAATATTAGTCAAGTTAGATCCATCTGCCAAACTAAAAAGGTAACATTTCATAGACAAGGTCTCCACATTTTATGTATATGTAGTAAAGAACCTAAACTGAGAGCACTTTTCCACAGTAAAAACAGGAAGAAAACATAATAATTAAAAACTACTTATTCATCATTGCTATCCATACAGCAAATAATATAATTGATGCTTTTAAGACTTACATTTCTATTTCTCCTCTGAAAAACTTGTAAAAACTGAAAAGGTTTTCTTCGGGCTTGACATTTTGCTGCATAGCAGTTTAACATAAGCAAACAAAAAGTAAGTCCCCATTTATCACTCATGCAGAATATTCAAGAGCTTTGCCCTGTACTTGGAAGTCATATAGGCTACTACTTTGGTAGTAGTGTAACAGAATCTTTGCAGACATTTTTTGGTTAGAGAGCACACGGTAACTTCAGAATTAAGAAGAAAACTAAATGTACCTTCTTGACTATGATTAAGGCAAGCAACCAAAAACCTGACATAGCAATCTGCTACTCCCTCATGTACCATTTTCTTTTTCTCCATTTTAATTAGGTTAATGAAGAATACACAGTCTGCTGTTGAGATCATACTCATAACTGTATAGACACTGTTATAAACAAATCACTTCGGTCAATGTCTGTAATGCCACCATGATAACTTTATTACACTCTCAAATTAATCATATCCTCATCCTTGAGGCACAATTTAGCCATTTGCATTCAAATATGCATATAAACATCCAAAAGAGTTACCACAACAGTTTTTATTAAAAAACCTAATGTACATGTTTTGCCCCAGTGCAGCTATATTCTCCTTAAAAAGTACTGTATGTATCAAACATTTAAGGTTTATCCCATCGCTGCCAATTGTCTTTGAAGAGCTGCCAAATACCTCTAACTTTAATGAATGTCAGTACAGTCTCAAGAAAAAGCTCTCAGCTTTTTAAATGAAGAAGCTTACTATTTTCTGACATGAAATTAACGACATGCCATTAACAAGTAACCCTTGTATTAACTGCATTCTCTCAGGAATTATCTAAGTTCCAAATCCCATGTGAGAAGTCATACCCTGCATCAAACACAAGATATGTTATTCAGGTAAATAGAGAGCATTTGGAAAGGTCTGTCAACATTCATATTTTTAACAGCTCTTTAAAGAGGTAATGGCGCAGATTACATACAAGCTTCATTCATCTTTGCCTCAGAGTAACACACATCTGAAATTAAAACAAAACATGGAAGACCAATATCTTTACATTTTATTCTTCAGAAAAAGAAGAACCTTAAAGAAAGCATTTAGTAGTCCACTTGTGCTTAAAATATTCAAAGCATGAGAAAGCCAAAAGAAAAAAAATACACATTTTTGTAACCATGATCAAAAAGATAACGTTATAAATTTTCAGAAATTGCACTGTATTTAGAACACTCCCTAGAATCCGCTCCACTTCTACATATGGCTACTGAGGCTGCCTGACACAGTTCCTTTTCCACTTTAATTGCCAACCTGTGGAGGCCCTTCAGGGATCAGTGATGTGAAGAAGGTTGTGATAAAGGACCAAGCAGAAGCCATGAATCCAGGCTGCTGCTCTGTATTGCCATCTTCACCTGCATCTTCTCCGTTGTCTTCATCAATCCCATCATCCATAAGTCGCTCCTTTAAAAACAGAAATTGAAGCAATTCAACTGCTTCTTTTCAGAATTCTGACATAAGGCAACCAGCAGTATCTTCCTACATTAAGTGACTTCTCCCAGAACAACCTCCTGAAGTATAACTAGCATGAAGAAAGTCTTGTGATTGAAGTAGAGACAATCAGTAATTGTCAGACTGGAGAAATACAGAATTTAAGCAGCAGGCACAACCTGAGGACAATGCTGAAAGCTTTCTGGTTAAACAAACTCCATTCCATAAAAGCTGGCTTTCTGTCCAGGCACTACAGCATACCTTACAATATAATACATAGGAGTCTCAAAGACATGTCTGCCCTTACTCACCATCTCTTCAAGATCAGGATTATTTGCATGTTGCCCATCACGGTTCACTTCTGCATTATTGGCTGCCTGTTGTTGGCCTCCCTCTTGCCTAAAGGGAAACCATCCAGCTTGGTGTCTATGTAAGAAAGCGGAACAGTTGAAAACCTCTCTTTTGAAAGGAACAAAAAGATTTTTCTTCTACAGCTAATTACTGCACCAAATTCCGTAAGTACTTTCTAATGTAAGAGGTTACATCTATTTTTCTGTAAGTCATCCTTCTAGATTGAATGGCTATTGCTCAGTGTCTGCATTAAGGTCTTGCTGCTCACAGCCCTCAGTTCCAGAAGACAAATAAGGTACCATGATTAGGTGATTAAATATGTAGAATACTTTTTATGGGTCTCCTCCCCATTTTTAAGTACTGAAATTAAATACATTTTCAAAGCCAGCTTTAGTTTTCTTAGTTTAAATTTAATTTTCCATGGAAAGAGGAATTTAAACTTCAGGTAATGCTTGAACCACATCACCACTGTAAATAAAATAAGCCTCTCCTACGTTTCCAAGCATCTATATTCTGATAGAATATAGATGAAAGAACAGCCCTAGTTAGGACTGAGACTACAATGTAAGGAAACTCTCAGTGAATGACATCAGTCCAAAATACGAGTCATTACTTCCACTCCTATTTACAGCATTAAGGTATCGTCACATGCAAAAGAAAGTGATGACAACAGTACTGGTATTTCTCAACTAAACACAGAATGTGCTTAGGTCTTCATGACGTGCAGTAAAAAGAAAAGTTCTCATCTCTGTAATTCTACCAGATCTAATACCCCACCATTATAGTACCATTACCTTAACTCTGTCTAACAAAATTTACTGTACACATTTGGTAAGTTATTTTGGAAATATACATGAGCTTTTCTCTGCAATTTCATATCCAAGCAATAAGTTTAAGTTTATTCCAGTATATACTTGACCTAGACGAGTTTCCTTCCCCTCACCCCTGCTTTCTAAATTTTCATCCCAAAATGCTACATTTCAACAATACCAATCTATTAATATCACAAATATGTAATAACATTGTGTTTCAGGTATAAGAGGTATCCAACTCACTGTAAAAACATTTTGAGAATTACTTCTTTCTTCACATCAGCTTCTCTACTTGTTTCAATTTTTTTTTTTTTTAACAGACACACCCTACTGTAAAGGAGCAGTGTGTAAATTTTTGCTTGTGGACAATTTTTAATTTTAAATGCAATAAACATTAGCACCATACTCCACATCTCAGATCTGTGGCTATACTCAATTGTTGTACTCACAAATAAACCAGCAGCATGGCTCCCATTACCATGACAAACCGACTGAAAGAAGAATAGAAGTATACAATGCTCAGAAGAATTGCTGCTCTAGAGAACGTGTACATCCAGTCCAGCCAGTCCCGGTTGAAGTCCTCTTCATTCACTACTGGGCCACCCTGTGCATTCATCTGAACATTTTGGTTTACAGGCCTGTTCTCCTGGACAGCTACATTTGGCACTGCTGCAGGCTCATTTGCAGGAGCACGTTCTGAATTTACAGCCTGGGCAACTGCAGATCTCGTTGGTTCAGTGCTGGAAGTCACTTGGGCTGAAACAGCAGCTTGGCTAAAAATTTAAACATAAACTGGTTTGTCAAAAAACATGTACCATAATTACTAAGCCTGTCTTCTTTGCTACAGCTCCAGATGCAATACATGTCAAAACAAACTGCATCATCCCCTAGATTTTTATTTACTAAGACATTAATTTAATTCTAATCCAAGACTGGATTTCATAATTTGCTGGACAAAACTAAGTATAAAACAGCTAGAAAAAATAAACACAGACATTTTGATCCTGGAAAAAAAAAATTAATATATTCTTTTCCCTTCTGTAGCTCAGCACTAAGATAATGCAGACTTACTATTGCATGTAGTACTGACGTACATACATCTGTTGCCACCATATCATCTGTAAGGGACTGAATGCAGGATACACAGAAAATCCAGCAGGAACACCTTGGCCTGGAAACTGGTTGCCTATATTCCTAGAAAATGATTTAAAGAAAAACATTCAGCTCTGAACTGTGACATTTAAAAAGCATGCTAGTATTAAAAAACATAGTAGCATTTCTCCCCTCATTTGTTCCCTTAAAATAACACACTGAAATAACATATAGTGAGATCATCCAACCCATTCCAAAAAAAGAACTACATTTTCATAAAAGAAATTAATAAGAAAAGCTATTTCTATAGAAAGAACATTTTGTTTTGTACTTAGTATGTCACTAGCTGCATCCCTGGGACAAAACAATGCTGGAAATTTTTCAAGACTGTGCTAACTACAGAAATTATTCCATACAATTCCTTTTAAGTTCCAAGGTCATCCTTAAAGGTCTACAGGAGCTAAAGAGAAAACTTATTATCTTCTATAGCTTTCGTTTCAAAGCAATACCTGAAATATCACTGTGATCAGAGATGTGAAGAAATAACATAAGCAAAGTCAACAAACTAATCTTTCAAGATACAGTTCCTGAAGATTGCAACTAAGATCATTGGAAAGGATTTACTCCCCCCCTTTGAGCTTTTAACTCTGATTCACATGCAAGAGAGATAAAACTCCTGTACATAAGTTTTATGTTTGGTTTTGTCTGCTATTAGATTTCTTATCCTCTCTTACCTCCTAGAGCATATAGCATGTTTTGGCAAGATTTCCAACTCTTTCCCAAAAGATTTTGATGTAGTGAACTGCAGTAAACCAGGACATCTTTCAGGACAGCATGAGAGTATAAAGCATGAAGAAAAGTTTATTCAGACTGCAGGTAGCAAAAGCTGAGACTGCTGTAATTGTATTGCAGACTACACCTGTTCCCTAAGTAAGGCACTCCCTGCAAAAATATCACCAAGAGATTTCATTAGTCTACCAGGCATTCAGATATACACGACATGCCCAGAAAGTAAGATGGGAGGAAGACATTAAAATCTTTTTTCCATGTTACACATGAATAAATATTTCACTGTAATTCTGGACAAGAACCTGCCATGCAACTCCATGACCTCTGCTAAAACTGTTATGTTTGCATTTAGCCATAACCTGTTTTGACAACAGAAAAAAATAGAAGAAGAAAACAGAAGTATTTTCCTGATACCAAACACAAACTGAGATAGTCACAGGCATTATTGGTTTATCTTAAAAATTGAAAGGGTTAAGTAGCAGCCCTGCTGATGCTATTTATTTGTGCATAATTAACACGTTGAAACAGCAATGCCATGAAGCTACCGTTGAAAGACCTCAATCATGATTTACAGTTGCAAGCGTCAAGAATGTGTCTATCCCTGGAACTGGCAGACACTTGAAAAGATAACTCTCTTCCAAAATTCACAGGACATTTGACCTCAAAATGTACCAATGATTTAAATATTCTGCATGAGTGTCATTAAGTACTGTGCTGAGACAAACCACTGAGCAGTGTGTCTCAATTTCAAGCAGGTAGACTATCAGACGGGGTCTGAACAGGTAGGATCACTCACTTCCACCTCAGCCAACAAAGAGCAGTGCTATTCAACTTGTCTGAGTGAGTTCTGAAGGAATTCACCTCTTTTCTCATCAGACAGAGATTTTAGGGTTCTTCATTTTGACTGCTGTGTTTATTTCAAAAGAAGTTGAGAGGCCTTAGGCTAACAGCTTGGCCTCACAGATACATCTTTTAGAAATATTACTGGATTTGAGCCTCCCCTTTCTTTCAAGCTCTTTCAAAAGCTGCTTTCTTGATGTCTTAAAGCTTAGTGGTAGATTAAGTAGCCAGTCAAACAAGACAAACCACAGAAGTTCAGTTATGTCATGTTCTACTCTTTCACATTATTTCTTTCACATTCAAATATTGTGGTAAGTTTTAGGGATTTTTTTCTCCAATAGCTTTTCTAGAAGATGCAACTTTCTGAGAAGACTTAATATTTCAAGACCTGGTTCCATTAATCAAACAAAAGTAGACTGGCTTACAACTGGCTTCTGGCTTAGAATGCCAACTAGTACAGCAGTATTTTTCTTGCTAATCAAAAATCAAAATGAGGCACATGTTGTCAATTAAACAGCTATTACAATTGCCACAGCATTAACTTAGCTTATGAAATTCAGAAACAACTCTTTATACCGTAACAATGTATTTCAGTGAAAAGAACCTCCCCAAAGGAAGAGGGTCTTCACTGCAAAGCAAGGCAGCTTGCCTGCAGTTCAAGGAAAAAGTAAAGTAGAACAATACTTTCTCCTCACCTTTTTACAAAAGGAGGAGAAAGAGGTAGGAAGCAGAGAATTTCAAAAGAATGGCAGCAACAGCGTAAGAACAAAGAAGCAAACAGGATATGTACAGGCATTCAAAGACTGGAGAATACAGCAGAGCAGACAATAGAAGAACAGCTGGATAAACCAGAAAACAGTTCAAATGGTAGAGGTAGCTTCAGAACACTCTGAAAAGACACATAGTGCTCCTCAGGATGGCTAAAAAGCTCAAAACTACTTCTTTTGGTCTACAGAAGACACACAAATGAACTAACCAGCACTGAATTTGAAGGTAAGGTTATCACAAAGATACTCCTCACCACTAGTGCAAAAACAAGACTTTTTATTCATATTTAAAAGCTTGGCATATCAAGCTTTTCAGTATTTGGTGATATCCTCTGCTATCTTACTTGCTACTTAGAAGAAAATACAGCGAGCAAAGGTGTCTGATGCAGCAACTTCGATGCTTTCAAACTGTGTGCACAATACAAAAACATTTCGCTAGAAGGGCCACCCACACTTGACAAATTATTTCACTGCCTTGATGTCTCTTGTCTGTTTACTGCTTCCAAGTGCTCTCCAGTCTGAAATGTGAGCCCTGTCAAGGCTGAGCCCGTGTGTTCTGTTTGCACCAGCTCAGCACAGCACAGGCCCTGACCCCCAAAATCCACAGGAGCAAACAGTGCTGTGCTTGCTCCCCACAGCTCAAGACTAACTTGCTACATACATAAACTACTTGCTCAGTCCCACCTCAAGTTTAGATTGTTTAAAAACCACATTTGCAAAAGCTTAAATGCAATAGAAAGTTACCATTTTTTCCCCTGTAATAGTTCAACAATCTAAACTACACGCTGTTTTCCCAAAGTATGTTCAACTCTTACACTGCAGCTTTAAGCCAGGAGCTGAAAAAACATCCAAAAAGTATTTTGAGCATCTAACATTCACACTACTTATTTGTACAAATCAATCAAGTACTGCAAAATGCCCAAGGAAACTGACCCTTACTTAAATTTTCAAATACCTGGAGATCTCTCCCCATCAGTAGTGCCTACAGTTCATCATGCAGCTAGAATAAAAATGGTTCAGTCATGAAAGTAAAAGAAAAATCAACAAAGTAACGCCAATTTCAGCTATGAATCTTCACGTTCCTAACAGGTCTTGATCTGCATATAAATTACATTAAAGCTTGATGCCATTGCCCCAAATGATGTTTAAGAGACAGCTAAAAAAACAGAGGACATTCCTTACTGTGGGAATACAAGCAGCAGTGCTTAAAAGCAAAAGCAGATCCATCTGGAAAAATTACTGAAGCATTAAAAAAGGTTTTTAAAGAAGTAAGCAGACTCCAGCAGGCACTGAGCACAATTACTTGGAGTTGAGCAGAGTCGATACCCAGCAGTCTACAAAGATCTACTAAAACACTTTAAAAAAAAAAAAAAGCCTAGGATTATTTGGGGTTTGTTTATTTTGGCATTTCTCTTCAGATTAGGAATGTACTCCTGGAAGCCTCCAGTCACTTGCTCTTACTCCAGTTCTGTTTGCAACACAGAATGCTCTTGGATCACCATCTGAATTCCTTTTGGATTACACAAAATTGAAATACGTGATTTGGGTGCACTGCTAATGCACCACAGCGACAAGCAGGACCCTATTCCAGGTAACCAAGCTAGAAATAGTCCAAGTAGGACTGAAAGCCCTGAAATACGTACAGTGATGTCAGGTTCTCAGCGCTTCTTTCAATCCACAAATCCACTCCTCTCAACCCACACTACATGCTAGACATAGCAAGTCACAGACTTAGTATTTTTAATTTCTTCTTTCTTTCCAAGATAGCAATGTCTCCCAAACTGACACAAATGAATTCAGTTCAAAGACTACCTAATGGTTCTGTTGCCTTTTTGAAATCCACAGCCTATTCAGTTCACCACACTTGACAAAAACTCACTCAGAATATTTCTATGTGAAAAGCTAATTTAAAAAAATGTTAAAACTTCTTAGAGATCAGTCATTTACACAACACATAATAAATTGCTTTTGGAATTAAATTTCATTACACCAACAGCAGTCTTGGCAGGCAACCTGGTGTTACCTAGCTTTGTCAGAAAGGCAGGTATGACCACTTCTTTGAAGATGCATTTGGTCAGAACAACGTAAGTCTCCACCTACCCCAAAAGCAGTATCTTCCCAGCAGACAGTACATTTCAGATAAAAAAAACAAACCAATTCAAGATGAAAACTATCAAGAGTAGCAAAGTCTAAGCTATCTCTAATGAGAGCATGTAAATTAAACTGAAACTCAAACTTTGAACAGCTCTTGGCAAGTTTTCTTTCTAGAAACAGAAGCAGTGTTACTGTTAGCACATCCATATTTTAGGGGTTTTTGCTTCAACATTCTCCAAAGTAGGTTTCTAGAATCTATACAGTACTGGGAGAACACCTTGTCAGAAAGGAAACTTGAAAGTGCTTCCTGAGGAAATGACAGCTATCATCTCAGAACACACCTTCCACCTGTCTTCCCCTTGGAAGGAGCGATTACTACTGCTACTAACAACAAAAACACGTTTAAGCAGCTGCAAAGGTCACATGGGTTAAAATTCCTAAAGCTGCTTTCTAAGCACAAAAAAAAAGAGAGAATTTTAATAGTTATGTAATAACAGACCTGATCTAGATCTGGTTACCCTTCAGTGGTATGGAAAATCCTTAAGCACTCTGTTGTAGATACACAAGCACTACACTCAAAACACCTGCACACCATTGTATATCATACAGTTTAATCCAATACGGAGGAATTGAGAATTACATCTCTTATGTGTCAAAAACTAGAAACCACCATACTCTAAGAATGTAGGGCTGACTGTTAAAATAAAGGACAGAAAAGACAACCAGAAGTAATAATTCTATCAGTGATATTACTAACTCCATCCACTAGGCATATTAAAGCTGCACTTGTCCAAGAAAATTGAGGGCAGGAAACATAAAGAAAAATATTAAAAATAAGCCTGAAGGGAAGCACCAAGAGGACTTCCTCTTTGACTTCTGGCTAAAACAGTAATTTTCATGTGAAAACTTTTCTAATGTGGCTTATGCTTCAAGGTGAACTAGCCAAATGGTTTTCCAGACTGTGAAAGAAACATAATTGCAACTGAACATTTAAAGCACTGTAAAGAGTATCAGAGTGAGGATTGCTTCAGTATCACTTACCCCTGCATTAAATAAGGGAACTGGTGGCTTGGCGTGGGATTGCTGTGTGCTTGTGCAAGATTACGATGCCTCACTCCATCTGCACTAGTGTTCAAAGACGTAGAAGAAGCTTCTTGGTTTGAGGGCGAGGCAGCAGTTGATCCAGAACGCTCTAAATTCTTAAAAATAAATAAAATCAAGGCTGTGGATCTTTTGCCACAGTTATAGGATTTACTACCGTGTCTTAAAAAAACTACTTGCTTTAATGTTTTGTCACAAGTTTTAATAACAGTGTAAACACTGGCTAAGTCTTCTGTGGTTTTATTGGTTCTGGCAAGCCTTAGTAAAAACAGAAATTCAAAATTGCACTCAGGTGCAAGGGGGGAGGAAAAAAAAGTACTTTTTAGAAAGACTCAACACTTGATAGTTTCCAGAGAAAACCACAAGTCGCTGGGAATTATAGTTTCAAAAAGCTGAAGCAAACTAAAACTTGATTGAAAGAATATTCAGCAGGAATGAAAATCCTAGGGGCCATAGTTAATGGAAGTAACTACAACTTTGGGATATGACTATCTTCAGAGACAGTGGCTTAAAATACCATTCCTCTCTCCTTATCTTTAGCTACCCCTTCTACTCTTCATCCTCTTTACCTTCTTCACTGTGCCAGCTGCCCCATCCAAACTGCTGTGCTCACCACTGGAAGGGAGCTATCAGTAGGAATAGGAAAACAGCCAGGAATTACTGAGGCTCCAAGGAACACACCTGAAACTAGTGTCAGACTTCTGACACCTGGCTTCTAAACTCTGTCACCATAACCAGATTACAGTGGGGCCATTGAGATGCATTGTTTCACTTTTAAAATATCCCCAAATCCTGTTGCTGAGAATTACTGTAGTATTTACTCAGAGGAAAAATCCTCTTTCACAGCTCAGGAAGTGAGGAGGTGCAGTTATTTAAGACATCCATATCACATTTGCCCTACAAAGAAAACAAGAAAAATTTACCACTAGACTGTGGGTGTGGGGAAAAGTGAAAATAAAAAACAAATAGAAGGACAAAGGCCACTCAAACTTCGGGTTTAGGCTGTTTCCTCCAAAGTATTATGAGCTTAGTACTTTGCATACTGCCTGCTTTAGCAGTCATTAATACAGTCATGCAAATACAACATTTACAACTGATGTACACAGCAATAAAACACTCGCCAAGGAGGTGGCCTGTGACCTGCCTGTAAACAGAGATATAAACACAGCCTTTGAAAAGATGCTGTATGTAGCCACAGTCCCCTCTCTACCACTGCTTAAACTGCTCATGTTTTTGACTGTCGCTCAACAGCCTGACACAGGCCCAATCAACAGCAGAATGAAGACAGACAGCTTCAAAGGGCATTTCCCATACGCTGACCTTCCACACCCCACGGATGAAATGTACCCACAGTGGTATTGCATATTTCCCCTTGGGACTAACCTTCAAGAGTTGCTTAGTGAGTGATACTGCCAATTCTAGAAAAAGCCAAGAACTACCAAGCTCTCAAAAGAAAACAAAACTGCTTTTAAAACACAGTACAACCAAAGACAATCATCTTTTTTGGAGGGTGTGAAGATGGGAAGGCTCAAAACACCATAAACAAACGTGTTCTGCAAACAATTTAACTAATAAGAGTGTTCAAAACACTTCCTACTTTTGACTGTCTTACAGACACTATGACTAGCTCGAAGTTCATACATAAACACTGGCCAATTCCTGTCAAACAGAAAAGAACCTGGCCAAGTTCCACCTGTATCTCATGACAACGGCAATATTTTGACTGGTCTCTCTTAAATTTTCACAAAACAAATGTCAACTCAGTTTTTCTAAAATTCTGAACACACTGTGCAATTTCTGCCAAAGATATAGGAATATGAAGAGAAAAGAAAGTGTACTTTTCAATACAGTGTTAAAAAGAAAGAATAGCTTAGAAAAAGTAGTGCTTTATCATGGACTAAACATAATTATTACAATTTGAAAAAAGGTCATATTTGTTTAAACAAAATTACATCCTTAAATAATCAAGTCTAATTGTAAAATTCATACTGCATGCTCTACTTTCAACACCCCATTTTACAGACAAATACAAAATTTTAAAGTTAAAAGAGAAATTAATGGCAAGTTTCCTTAGCATGGAAGGAATTCATGTCCTGTGTATTCCTTCAGCAAAAACTCACTGAGCTACTGCTGGAGGTTGATGCTCCGTGACCTTCTCTACTGGTGCTGGGTTTTGGAGAACTTGGGGGTGTCCGAGATGTACATACCAGGTGAACCATATGATATTCATCTTGCTAAAAATTAAAGAAATTGAAGAGCTAAAGGAACAATATTGGAGAAACTTACAAGTAAAAAGCGGTCTTTAAAAAATTCAAAGCTGTAAACACTAAAGAAGCATTATACAAAACAGACCATGAAGCAACACCTGAGTCCAGCACAAGGGAATCACACAGTTTCACAGGTTGTGTCTTCTTAGAAGCTGTCCACAACAACAAATGGAACATTGGCTTCATCCCAGTTCTCCCTAGAAATGCAGTATAGCAGAACCAATGGAAGAACACTTCCTCACGCCTTTCCTGGGGTATCACAAGATTTATTTTGGAAAAATCTCACACCTTTTACAGGGCTCAGTTTACCACAGTTAAGAATGCTTACATTTGCACTGAGATCTATGCAGAGTGAGACTGAATAGAGACATCAGGGCACATTAAAAATGCAGGCACTGGAATTCCACAAGCAGACCAAGACAAGAACCATGTGCCAGCCTGCGTGCTCACCTTGCTCCTCTTTATGTATGTATGGCTAAGCTTGGCTCAAGCCTGACCTGCAGACACACAACTGAAAGACCCCTGCAGATAATCCATGCTCAGGGAATGCTATTCAAAGCGCTAGGTGGGGCTTGAGTATTCCTAAATATTTGAAAGTGAGGAAGCAAATGCACGCCACCACTTGAAGCCACGTAGCAAGGCTACGCCAACTCAGCAGGAATGTGCTCACCCCCAATCTGGAGGCCATAGCTTCAATCTAAAGTTATTTTTCTGTGCCAATTAAAACATCCCCATACATGGCCATGGCAACACAACAGCTGTGGCTGCATATTTAAACTGCACACTATCGCTTCCTCAGTAACTAAATTTTAAACAAGAAAAGCAACAACAACCCCCTCTATCCTCTACTCAAATCAGAATGGTGCAGACAAGCTGCCATTTCTAATGAGATGACATTCAGAAAATCTGCATTTGGAGGGTTTTTTTTAAACTATATAAAAACGTGCTATAACACCCACTTACTCATTTTTATGGTTTTGATCTTTAGGAATAAAGAAAATGAGATAAATGCTTTTATACACCACCGTGCATTACTGCTAGCACAGCCAATGCACACCCAGCCATTTAAACTCCTCCCCCTGTACTGGCCCCTAACCACAAGCACAGCCTCACTGCTACACTGAGTGTATTTTCTTACCAGTCACAGTGATAGCAAGGATCAAAAAGCACTGAACACAGGTGATCAGCACTTTGACCATGTCAAAAGCCTTTAACCTAACTAATCACCTTCCTCCTCGATAAGAATTTATGCCCCTGGGAAAGGCAAGTGAAACTAGACACACCACTGGTAAGCCTACAGCTTTATTAAATGTGACAGTTTATTGTAACATAACTCTATTCATAAGTAATGTGTCAGACATCGGTTTGCTAGAAGACTCCCACAGCTTCCAGCCTCTAGGCATTTTGTATCGGTGAAATGACACTGGTTAGTACCAAGGAGCAAGTATCACAAACCTAGACTGAGCGATTTAGCAAGTCCTCAGATATTATTAAGAATTTATAGATAATTCAGTAGGAAGATTTTGGCAGAAAAGGAGACTGAAATTAAGTTTAATCATACTTTTTTTCCAAAAGCTCTCAAAAGCTTTAGCACAAAAACTCCTTTCAAGACAAATTTCTAAGTTTGTGCTCAAGACCGATGTGTTTTAAAATTCCTTAAATTTCTTTAACTACAGTCAAGGCCTAGAGCCACCATTATGACTTTAAAGCATTATGCCAAGGCTGTAAAGTCAGCACAGCTCCAGTATGGTGAAGGAAGACATTAGTTACAATGTTTCTCCTCTAGTACAAAAACAAGGCTTGAAATCTGATTTTCTAAAACCAGCGGGGTGCAAGCAGGCCAAGTGAATTTTAGGAATTCAGATTTCATTTTGTCCTCAGCAAGCAAAACTAAGCTTTGAGGTAAGTTCTGTAAGCATTTCCTGGAACACTTAAACAGTGCAGGGCATACACTGTATGCAATAGTCCAGCTTCAGTTTTCTAGTAAACCTGTACGTGGTAAACTGCAAACCTTTTCTTTGGTAAGAAGTCTGATCCTATCTAATAAAATCTATTTCAGAATAAAGACTATAAAGGAACAGCAGTGTCAGTCTACTGAAGAAACACTCAAGACTCCTCTGCATCTGTTTCTCCACCTTAATACTGAAGTTCAGTTGCCCACTTTCACTAAATGACCTTCCACATTTTGAGACTTTCCCCCATAGGAAGTTTTAAAATGTGCCTCACCCACTCTTGCAGCCTGTAGATTGATTTTTTCCTCAATACATTACAAAAAAAGTATCCTTACCAACAGCCAAGTACTGAGTTCATCTATTTCAGAGCTTTCAAAACTCTGCAGGCACCTAAGGTATTTCCCCAACAACAACTATTGATTCATCCCGAGCCTTTTACAAAGAATTTAGACAATTCAACATAATGCATCATGTTTCCTGTCACCATCAACACTGAAACAAAAGTTCTTTATAAACCACCCTAAATATCTTGTTCTACATATTTTTAAGAACTGTCCTAACTTAATGAAGTCCTTATTACTTGGTATCATCAATCCAAGCTATGTGAAAACCAAGTGTATGTATTCCAAGATTTCCTGCATGAGCTGTCACGTATATTCAGAACTGGAATCTAATGTTCACTGAAAAATCCAAAATTAGACTAATTTGTTTCAACAGGAACCAACAGAATTTTTTAAAAATTGAAATTAAAATTAAATTAAAAGAGCAAGTACCCACAGAGTTTCAAATGTCATCAGGAATGGTTCACAGCTGACAAATCAAAACCAAGACAACAAACAGGCTACCCAGGAAATTATTCAGGAATTGAGAATTCTGGTTCAGCATAATTAATATATTACTCTTCATCTGCTTACACAAGTGCCATTTTTGACAAATTCTGGATTTAAACCTCAAGGAGAATTTAAATGATGTCCCAAATCAACACAAATATGTTGTATTATTCCATTTGTGTGACAATGGTAACTGTCTAAAGAAGTCAGTACAAGGCTGGAGCTCCAAGCAACCGGGTCTAGTGGAAGGCTGCCCTGCCCAAAGCAGGAGGGTTGTAACTACAAGACCCATAAGGTCCCTTCCAACACAAATCATTCCATGATTCTATGATATCACTTGTCTGGGACTCAGCATAACCCACTTGTTCTGCCACCAATTGGGAACATGCCTCAATCCACAAGTGTCATAATCCTACACACAAGGCACACTTGAAACATGCTTTCCAGAACGTATCAATATCATCTAGCTGCAATGAAAATCTGAAGTTAAATAACAGGAATCTAAATTCCTATTTCCCCAAAACAGGCCTTGATCAAATATTGTATGGTGATGATATAAAGCTTACTTTTCTGAGAACATCTTTCAGCTGCAGATGATCAGGAAGCAGTCTGCCAGAATACACCAGTCTCTGATCCTTTGTAGACTAGGAGATGGGGACAAAGAAAAGAATTTAGCTTTTTTCCTGCTGTACAGGTACATAGCTGGAGATAAAAGGAATTTTCTCATCTGCAAGTGTTAAGTCCAATCACCAACAGACAGACTTAAAAACATTACAGAGGCTTCACAAGTCCAACTCACAGATTACTTCTAAAAAAGAATTATGCTATTGAGCACTCAGCAAGAGAGCTGTAACAATTAACAACACTTAAGAGTAAATGCTTGTCAGAGAACTTTCAAGTACATTCAAAAGATTCCTGTCTTTTAGTGATTTGGTCCCAGGGACCTTCTGAAAATATAGATGGAGAAGTGGCTGGGGCAAAGAAAGTCAGCAGAACAATGGAATGCCAATTAAAATACACAGAAGAGCATAAATTTCAGTCTTTTTCAAAAAGGACTTTCTGTTATTAGTCCTTGCCCCCACCCTCAAACCTCCTGCAGAAAAAATAATTAAAATACCTATAAAACCAAAACCAACATCATTAGAAAAAACAAGAAGGAAAGCATTAAAAAGCAAGAAGCAGCAAAAGCTTTTTTTTTTTTTTCAAGGTAGTCTTCCAACACAGAAAAGCTTTTTTTCCCATTCTTACATTTTTACAGTTTAAAATAATCTAGTATATAAAAACAAAGATTTTACTTATTTTTTAACAAATTATATACTGCTCATGAGATAGTAACCTTGGACTATTCCACACAACAGAAATATCAATAGAATGATTTTAAAGGATACTATGTGAGGTACCTATCTAGAATAAGATGCCCAGTATGCTAAAACAAGCAGC
>VWZN01010470.1:84268-120867 GCA_013396955.1 Regulus satrapa | reverse complement strand
CAGCGGCTGTGGCCGTGAGGGCGCGGGGGGAGTGAGCTCGCCGGCTGTGCTCGGCTCGCTGTGCTCATTCACAGGGAGGTCTCAACGCCTGGAAAGCTTACATGCTTCTCGGCATGGGAATCAAAGCTTTCCTGCTTGCCTGTCTCGCCTCCGTCACTGTTGCGTGGGAATGCCGCAGTGTAGGTATCCCAAATATCTTTGTGAGGTCAGGAAATGCTATTTTATAACCAAATTAGAGGCCACTGAATCACGAAGAATAACGAAATCACCGAATAGTTTGGGTTGGAAGGGATCTTCAAGATCATCCGGCTCCAGCCCCCTTGCCTGGGGCAGGGACATCTTGCGGTAGGACCCGGTTGCCCAGAGCCCCATCCAGCTTGGCCTTGAGCAGCGCTCGGGAAGTGGCATCCGCAGCTTTCCTGGGTAACCTGTGCCAGTGCCTCACCACCTTCACAGTAAAGATTTTGTTCTTCATGCATTTAATCTAAACCTACTATCTTTTAGTTTGAATCCATTCCCCCTTGTCCTGTCACTACATGCCCATGTAAATAGTCCCTCTCTATCTTTCTTGTAGGTTCCCTTCAGGCACTGGAAGGCTGCAATTAGGTGACCCCAGAGCCTTCTTGATGCTGAACAAACCCCACTATCAGCCTTTTTCTAGGAAAGCTGCTCCATCCCTCGAATTTCCTTAGTGGCCTTCTCTGGACTCTCTCCAACAGTTCCATGTTCTCCCTGTGCTGGGACCCCAGGGCTGGATGCAGCGCTGCAGGTGGGCTCTCACCAGAGCAGAGCAGAGCAGAGGGGCAGAATCCCTTCCCTGGCCCTGCTGGCCACGCTGCTTTGGATGCAGCCCAGGACATGTTTGGCTTTCTGGGCTGCAAATGCACATGGCTGGATCGTGTCCAGCCTCTCATCCACCAGCACCCCCAAGTCCTTCTCCCCAGGGCTGTTCTTGATGTGTTCATTCCCTGGCCTGTGTTGATACTAAGGGTTGTCCCAACTCAGATGTAGTACCTTGTGCTTGGTCCTATTAGATCTTACCAGATTTCTGTGGGCCCACTTCTTGAGCTTGTCCAGGTCCCTCTGGATGGCATCCCAGCATCACTCCACTTGGTGTCATCTGCACATTTGCTGAGAGTGCACTCAGTCCCTTTGTTTCTATCGTTAATGGAGATAGTAAATAACACGTGTCTCAATATGGACCCCTTATGTTACTCAAGAATTCTAAAGCCATAAAATAAGTTTCTGAATTTCCAGGTTAGCACTGCAAACTTTTAATGATCAACATGGTTTTTCAGTTGCTGGGAAGAAAATATTTTGAAGGATAACTATCAAGGTGGATGGATAAAATGACAATGAATAAGGGAAAAGTTCAGTTCGTGATACTTCTACTGAATCTCTACAATGAAAGTAAGCCTCATTAACTTGACAAAAATTAAAAATGCTTATAAAACCCCAGATTGTCTCTTGAACAAACAAACAATGTTTCCTTCTATTCCCTTCTGTCATCAAACACTGTATGTAGATACAGAAAGCTCAAGAGTTTCAAACAGGTTTGATTTTTCCAGTAGATAGTGTCCCTTTAATGCCCAAGAATCAGACCTTTAATTAAGCTGGAGTGAAGCATGATGAAGTTTGTTAATGAAGAAAGGACCATAAGGAACTCCTGCTTCTGAAGGGAAAGATAAAAAGACAAGCCTGAAGGAATATCATTAGCCCCCAGGGCCTAATTCTGCTGCTTAAATAAAACACGGATGCAGACAACCAATGTTAGGATTTGCAAAAGCAGAGGAAACAGCCCTTATTTTTATGTTTATTGACTTTTAATTACCGTTCTCTGCAACCACCCTTTGCAAACCTCATGTTTGAGATGGAGCATGAGACCTCAGGTGTGTTCCTACAACACCTGTTGTCTTTGAGATGGCTTATCAAATTGTAAATATGGACAACTGGTACTCGACAGCACCTTCAGCTACAGCCCTTGACATGCTCATACCAGCTTCCCAGTTCCCTCCCTTGTTGTATAAGAACAACTGTTTGCTCTTGAAATTCTGAACATGCTGTCACTACCAGAACACGTTGCTTGGAATTCCTGGGAATTTCCAAGAATAAACCAGAATTTCCAAACACGTGGTAAATATTTGCATATGAGGCAATGCACCAAAATGGATCAGCTAGCTCATAAAGAGCACTTGGAAGAATTAATGTGCAAAAATCAAGGCAAATAGTCCATAGAATTTTTCATTCAGGGCGGTTGCAATTTTATTGGTTGACAATTTGGTTAAATACACACAATATTTCTACAGCACACATTTTAGCTTCTGTACAAAATTTCAGACTTTGGATGACTGAGGAAATCTCCTAAGTTCGAATCTGAGAACAGTAAGATCTCTTCTGTGGTGGCATTTTAGAAGCTCCATGAGTGCCAGCTCTGTGAGCAGATCCCTGCACTGTGCATAGTCCCTCTGGGGCAGCATGAAACTTGCAACAATCTCATTTTAGGACTAAAACTTAAAAAAAAAAAAAAACAAACCAAACTTCTCAAAATGGTTCATCATTAATTTATGCTCCAGAAAATCAGGCTCATAGAATTATAGAATGGTTTGGGTTGGAAGGAATCTTAAAGATCATTCCAAACCCCTGCCATGGGGGCATAAGTTTCTTATGAATATACATTGTGAGCTATCATATCACACCACGTTCGATATTTTAACATGCAAGAAATGATGTCATTATTCTTAATACTTGTCTGGCTTGACATATCCACAGTAATCTTCTTTGCATATTTGTATTGTCTGTGACATCTCTGTAGTTCAGAGGAAAAATTTTGGCAAATCTTTAAGAATGCTGAAACTTTTCTTTTTTGTAAAGGAATTCATGCATTAAAATGGTAGGAAAAACTGAGGGACCATCTTCTGACTCTTGAAATGTCTAAAACAGATACCTGATTTGAGAGCTGGGCCGTGTTATCCAGCCACTAGCCTATCCACGGGAATATTCATAACCTATGAGATCCTTCATCTCCAGGTTCTTAACTAAAGCACAGAAGTTACATGTATGATTAAATTATTAGAGGCCATGAAGATGGTGACTGGTCTAGAGGAGGAATTCATACAGAGGGTGGCTGAGGTCACTTTGTTCAGCCTGGAGGAGACTGAGGGGAGCCCTCATTGCAGCCAGCAGCTTCCTCACAAGGGGAAGCAGAGGGGCAGACACTGGTCTCTTCCCTGTGGTGACCAATGATAGGGCTTGAGGGAACAGCATGAGTCTGTGCTAGGGGAGGTTTAGGTTGGGCAACCACCAGAGGATGGTTGGGCACTGGAACAGGCTTCCCAGGGAAGTGGTCACAGCACCAGCCTGACAGAGTTCAAGAAGCATTTGGGCAATGCTCTCAGGCACATGGTGTGAGTCTTGGGGTGTTCTGTGCCGGGCCAGGAGTCGGACTTGATGATCCTTGAATATCCAATTCAGGATATTTTGTGATTCTGTGATTCTAGTCCATACTAATATCCATTTATCATGCTGGAATAGATTGAAATCTCAAGTTATTGGTAGTAAAATACCATCTCTGTTTCTCGATTTTTTTTTAATTAATTTATCTACTGATAAGGTAGTATACAGTCTTAAAACTTGGATAATTTCTTTCTTTCATTCCTCTGCAGAAGCCAGCAGGGTACAGCTTAGGCACTGTAACATGAAGTAAAATCACAGCAGTTGCAAGCTGAGCTACAAGCTGAGTTGCAACTAGCAACTTCAGCCTCTTCTGTTATTTATACTAATACTAGGGGTCATGTGAAATGTCTGACCTGTATGTGGGATGACAACCAGAAAGAACTTGAGAATCTCTATGCTCAGACACATCAGTTTTCTCCAAGACTTTTTAAAAACTCTGCCTTACCATGAAACAAGCACAAGGATTCCCACATTCCTTCTCCAGAACAAATGACTTTTGAGAAAATCAGTATTTCAGTCCTTGCCAGGATTTTTTCTTATAAATCACAGAATTTACATTTCAGTTAATGATTTGGAAAGCTTGATTGACAGAGGAGAAAGAGTGGGCTTGCGCTGTTTGTGCTCTCTTCAGTTGTATAAATGCTGCCAGAGTGGTTTATTCCTTAAGAAAAATAAGGGAAAGGTCATGTTCACATGGGTTTTCTCACTCTGGAAGTGTGTATCATCACTTCAGTACTAGAAATATTGCAATTCCCAGCAGTGCTATAGGAATTTCCATAATGGATTTCTGTCGGGAAAAATGTCTCTGTAAGCCTTTTTGTTGCCATATTAACAACATTGACAAACAGGTTTTACTACATGTCTTTTGACAAGAAGTATGTTATTTGTCAGGGATATTTCTGATATTTCTGTAAGCAAACATGTTGGAATGCATATGTTTTTAAATATAATAATTTGTAATAATAAGTTTTGTTTGTCAGGACTTACATGCTTATGTTTTCTATATGTAGTGGTTGATCCTCCCTCTAACCTTGCAACTCAGTGGCCAATTTCCATCAAAAGTCACAAGGGGTAGCAGTCAGATATTACTTGAAGGCTGTAAGAACTACAAGGCTATTAAAAGAGAGAGACTTCACAAACACATTTACTGATAAGGCGGCTAATAATCTTTCTCTTTTCTAGCCACCGGAGAACTCAAATGGAGCAGACTGAGAGGGAAATGCAGAATTACTTGTTTTTATTTGCAAATCATGTGAAGAACAGATAGTTTAAGTCTGCAAGGGGTGGCTGGCAAACATTTGGCAGTCCTACAGGAACAAAATCTGGTTTCTGACAGGTATGTGAAAATGGCTGTATTGGCATTTCCTGAGAACACTTTTTACTGTGCGCAGTGCTACTAGCAGTGGTGATCCAGTTGGAGACATATATCTGAGGCATAACTTCTTGACTTGGTTAAAATGAAAATGTGATTCATCTGCAAACATTTTTCTCCTGGTGGCATCTCCATGACTGAAGAGAAATAACAGTTATCTATGCATTTTCCTTCTTACATGTCAGATACTCCAAAAGAGACTGACAGGTCTCTTTTGAGAATGTCCTGGTATTTTTGAATGTCCTGGTATTTTATTGTTTTCAAGGAAAATCTAATAAAATCTAAATATGCCCATTAAACAGATGCAGGGATAGAAAATTTTAGGTGAGCACTGGTTTTCTGGAACAAGGCTTGAATGGACCCTTCTTTATCCTGTAAAACTGCAGTATAGAAGAGCTAGACCTCTGTGTTACATGGTGTCAGATCAGATCTCCGATTTGATCTCAGATGGACTGAGGTTGTACAGAATGGCCTTTTACTTGCAGATCTAGCACTGGGTTTTATTTGAAAATGTTTTGTGTGCTATTAATTATTCATAAGCAAGGGTTCAAATTAGATGTATATTCTCAATAACTTGTCATTCATTTTAAACATGATCCTTATCAAAACCATGGTTAAAATGTCAACAAATTGTTTCATTGCAGAATGCTAAAGAAAAATTATTTCAAATACTTAATTTAAAACATTGCTAAAATGGCCATATTTAGCCATTTTAGGAAATCTATCAAAACTGGCTATTATCATGGGGTTTTTTTAGAAAAGCATTTGTTTTTGTAAAAAATACTATTTCAATTTAGCAAATTCCTTGTTTTTTTAAATTTCAAATAATTCTAAGATACCGCAAAGAAAAATTGGAGACAAATCAGCATTGGTACAAAGAAATATCTCTTGCAAAGCAGTAAATACAGGAAAGCCTGCTGATACAATTGATTTTTAACTTTCAAAAAGCCTCTGACCTTAGTGCCCACAAGAAGCTGCTGATGAGATCAGTGCTGTGCTGCAGCTTCTGCTTCCATCAGTAGCTTTCTTTACTCATGTGATGCCCCATTAACATTAAGAGGCCTGCCAGTCTGCCCACATTAAAGAAATTGCAGCCAGCTCCCACAAAGACACTGACAGGGTAGTATATGATAAAATGGCACTGAGACCTGAAAAAGTGATTCTCAGTCTAAATGTTTCCTTGTTTTCTGCTACTTGCTCTACTTCCTTTTGAGGTTTATGAGCCCTTTGGAGCAGAGACTATTCTCCACAGTGTCTGGCTGTAGACCAAGCAACGAGCTGGCTGTGCTTTACGGACATGCATGAAACGTGGGAGGTGCACAACTGTCTGCAGGAACTGCGGCTTCTTTGTGCATCATTACACAGCCCAGGCTGCCCCCCAGCTCTGGGTCCATAACCGTAGAAGCAATAAACCCAAAAGGATCGCTCATAATTTGAGAACAAAGTGATACTTAATTAAAATAAGAAGAAACAAAGTGTGACCCTTTTTTCATAGACTTTTTACCACAGCTTATATTTAGTCTGTGGAACCTGCTATCTCAAGATACTCCCAAGCCGGAGTTTTGAGGGCAGTGTCAGGAGGCATTTGATTAGGGAAGAGTATAGTTCATGGTAGGAAAGGCATAACTTGTCCCCCAGCTGAGAACAGAGCACATGCAGACTGGAAAGGTGGCTGTTTCTTTCTCCATAGCATGCAAGCTGTGTTGAAGCATTGCAAATAAAAGTATCATCCCTTTCACCTCCAGGAAGCATTAATGGACTCATCTGAATCAATCGCAATGTAAAAATTACTGTCACTGAAAAGATCACTCCTTCCTATAGTCTTATTTTTTCTTCAAGTATGTTCAGGGCTAAAATCCTAAGGAAAAAAAAACTCCAAGAGACTTGATGGTAGCCAGAATTTTTCATGCTCAATGGAGAAGTTCCTCTGAAACGTAATAGGTTCCTGATTTACATTACAGATATTTTAAAATAGTTTTATCTTTTCTTATGTAAAGTTTGTGTCAGCATCTCTAATTTCAGCTCAGGAGAACACAAGCAGAAAAACGGATGCAGGCGTCTCCCAGCACAAGCTCAGATAACTGGCACCTGCACACCAAGTGTGACATGCTCCAGATACCTTGGATTTTTATTCACTTCAAGTACAGTTGATCTTTGTATGTGTGCTGGCCAGTTATCAGGACAGACATCTCTTGATCTGCACTACTGCACATCCACTCAGGTTTCTAGCTATCCAGAAATCCCAGACATAAGACCAAATTCCTGGTTTTCTATGTCAACAAAATTTAGGGGGTGAGGGCAAGAAAGGACATGCTTGGAAACAATGAAGATATGTAGGCAAATACCCAGCTTTTCATGGAGGAAGGGATTGCTCCTCCACTCACCACTACAGTGCTGTTTGTCGCTAAATGCCTCCCCAGCTCCTGGAACACAGCACAAGGGAATTACAAGGGCAGAGCAGTGCAGCACTGCCAGTTCCAAGCCTTCTTCACCATGCTCTGTGCATTGCACCGTCCAGCGTCTTCTTTCAGTGGCACCTGTGGGACAAGGAATAGAATTATGAGCGTGGTTATGACAGAATTGAGGAGAACAAGGCATGGTAGGTTTAGTGATGGAAATGCTTGGAACTGGCAAGGCAGCTCCTCCCTGCTTGCAACTCTGGTGTAGCCAATGCCTCCTGGTAGTATCGCTCGCAGCAATACCCTCGGGATTTCTCTCTCCCCCTGCGCCAGGCACTCTGTGTGTCAGCGCTACACTGGTGAAAATAGCCACACAAGTAATTTATTAATTGGTGGGAGAGCTTGATGTGAATGCTAAGAATGTGCCTTTGTGAAGGGGCAAAGGAAAGCCTTTAAAAACTGCCAGTCTAATGATTATAAAGTATCTGTCTTCCCTCATTCTAATCTTTATACGCCTTGTTATTATTTATAACAAAAATTATCAAATGCTCACAAAGTTTTATCCAGTCCATAGAAACCACCGTTCTTCAAAACAATTTATCATTTTTGAAGTTCCAGTCTTACGGGTTTTCAGATGTCACTGCACATAACTGGAGACTTGCAGACTCTAACTAATGTTTAACTTCATTCATGAGCAGTCCCAGGAAACTTCATGCATCCATTTTACTGCATAGGTATTTAGAGAAACAAGATCCTGTTGTTCTGGAAATCCATATATTTTGTATATTTATAATTTGTTATGTCTGAGCCATTGTCTCTTGTCTGTTATGATGACACTCTCATATATTTTTGAGTGGAAACAAGCTGGTTTAGATTTTGCTTCCAAATATTTTGTTTCCAAATGCTTTTCTATTTTTGTTTGTCTTTTTAGGTGTCATCCTGACATCTGTACTCTGAAAAATATAACCTTCTCAGTCTGAAATGCTGTTCTTGCAGATAAAAGATTTTATAACAACATTTATCTCTGTCCACTAAGCATCACACTCTTATTTAAAGAAAGATTTTACAAGTTCTTGAATATCATAAGAGTCTTGAGTCTCAGTTTAAAGTCTCAAAAGCTTGTTGCTCATATTTGTGGAACTTTACACTGTTTTCTGAGAATCTATAGTTGTGTCTCATTTACAATAGCAAGATACAATTAAATAAGCTAGGAGGGGTATTTTGCGTGCAGTTCTTGATGTCTTGGCTTTTGTTTTTTCTAAAAATTGTAAAAGGTGAATTCAGCCTACAGTGTGTGTGAGCGATTAAACCTAGGTATAATTTAAATCAAACCATGCTGAAGTGGTTGCAAGAGGAAGAAAGACACAATTTCCTCATAGTGACACTTCAAAGAGAAGTCTTAGCTGTGTAAATCTGGATGCTCCAGTTCTAGCAATGAATCCTATGTGTGTATGTAATCAGCTTTCTGCCTAACAGAGCACTTCCTCAGCACCACTGCAGGTTACACAGCTCCTCCTAAACCCAAGGGGGATCATGGGACTTCATGCAACATTTGTGAAGACCGGGTTCTACAAGCTGTCGTGAGGGTTCTTGGGCAGAGTCAGTTGCTCTGGCCAGTCTTGATCCCTACAGTCATTTCATAACATTGCCAGACTTCTTCTATTGACAGTCTGCTGTTTGACATTTGCCTGAGTGCCTTTTGGACTGTTCAGCCAGCTACTTGTGCAGAAAGTATGCCAGGTATTTTCTCAGTTTGCTGGCACAGACATTGTTCCTGATGAACCCTATATGATTATTAACCAACAGAAGGTTGATAAAAGGGAGCTTCTTGACACCTATCCAGGATCTAGGTGTTACCATAAAACAAATGGTCTTTAAAATCAGTATTTGTGCACTTTCACTCCACTTTCACATCCATCATCATAAGTTGCATGAACTTGAAAGGTTCTTTGTGTGTTTGCTTTAATGAGAGTCTTTGGCAAGACATGGACTTCCTGCAAGGCTCCGTGGTCCTAGGACATGAGAGCCCTCAGGTCACATAACACACAGGGTGTTGCATGTCAGGCTCCATTTTCAAACACCTGCGTCAGCACACAGCCTACAAACAGCTCCTAAACACCATTGAGGATCCTCAATATTTCCTAAGTCAAAGATTCCCATTCCCTTATTTTGCCAGGTTGCTCCAATAACATTGTGCTGATGTCCAGAGTGTTTCTCTGCCTTCTACAATGTAATCAGTATTTGGCAAACACCAACCTTGTTTCTCAGCCACAAGATGTGATGCCATCTCATGCTTGGGAAAATAAATGGCACATGCTTAGGAGTCCTTATTCAAACAGGGACCTAACCAGGTGTCAAAGCGATGAGTAATAGGAAGACTCAGCAAGTTGCTAACCAGCTATTAACTGCATGCTTCAGTAATTAGCTTTTGCTGAAAACCAGTTCTCCACAGGCCACAATTTTAGGATGGAAATGGCAAGTTAAATGAGAAGCACACAAGGATTCTGTGGTTAACCTTTCAGTCAGTAGATGGCTCTATTGCTTCTAGCCACCTTCAGGGAACTGCACTGCACTGCCATGGCCAAGAGGGAGAGCACCCTTCCTCAGGGATTCAAGGAGATCCTGACAGTACACACAGACCTTTTCACTTTGTTGTTTCCAAATGGTTCAATTTGTACACATTATTGTTCTTTTTTTTTTTCTTTTTTTTTTTTTTTAAGGTCTTTTAGTTGCACAAAATCTTTCTAACTCTCTGGTTGAGCAGTCTATGCATTGCTGTTTCATACACCTTAGCTTAAGTAATTATCTGCGGTTGACATCATCGTAGTTTCACAGCAACAGGTTAAAAATGCCCCACTGTGAAGGAACTGTGGACTGTGGGTTTCTTCAGTTGTGTATTCATAGTCACTGTCCTGGTTCCTTCTCATTCTCACCTTGTGGCCTAGCAATTGTGCAAGAGATGGGCTTCCTGTCAGCTTAAAACATGGCAACAGTTACATCACCAAAAATTACAATTGCTTCATTGATTAGTCCCTGCAGAGAGAACGAAAAAGCTCAGAGTTCAAGCTACTCTTCCCTTCCAAAGAAACAGTCACACCAAATTGGAATTGCAGGACACTGCCAGGGCATCAGGAGGAAGTTTGCAGTGTTAGGCTCCTTCTATTCTGCAGATGAAAACAACATTTCAGTTACCCAGAAAATCTATTAATGAGTTTTCTCATGCATTAAATGACCACACAAAACCCTCTTCCCTCTGTCCTAAAAACACAAGCCAGCATGATGCCAGAAGAGTTCAGTAGTAGCAGAATTTGCAATGGGCACAAGGAAATTATATTGGCTGAAATTGAAAGAAATGAGAAAAGAGACAAGTTTATTCTTCAGCAGTTGTGGGAACATACATCAAAACTAGAAGCAGATGTAAATAGTTCAGGAAAAATAGTAAACACTTTCGGATACAGGTGGATTAATGTTCAGAAGGTGGTAAGATTATCTGAGTTCCTGGAGAAAGAAAAGCAGGTCCTGAAGACAGGATCAGCAGTCCTCTGGAAGTACTGGGAATGTTTTTATGGGTTTCAATAGCCCATAGAGCTGCCAAATGTGCATTTCATTCAGGCAACTGAGGACCTTCTCACGCTGGCCTGGCTTTCAGCTAGTTTCTCAGGCACTCAGGCTGGCAGTGGGAAAATGTGTCAGGCTTTTGGCTTGTAGTTCTGTCTTTGGACTGTTAGGGGCCCCCATGGCTCTACTCCTGTATAATCATGACCTGTCTGTAATTGGTGTATGGCCCTCAGCAGTGGACCTAGTCCAAGACAAGGGTACCAGGATAAAGGTTCCCAAGCTGGCACATCTATTGTCAGTGATGTCAGGATCCTCAGCATTTTACTGCACAGGTAAAGTAGCTTCTACCCCTGGAAAGCCCAAGTCAGAGCATCGACTGGTTTTTTTTTCAGCAGTGTCTTGCTCATTCATCATCCTTCTGCACATTGGTCTGATGTTGCCTACAACATGGGCCAAACACTTGGCCCTGAGATTGTTTTGAGAATGCTGGGAGAATTCTTCATAACATCCTGATGTTTACAGAGGTTAGCCAATCTATGTTTGGTACAGGATTCTGCCTTACCAATGTACTCTGGATGTTTTGGGCAGATGGGGATTGCTGTCTGGATTGCTTGTCTGGCTTGCCTGCATGTATGCTGCTTGCTGCTTCTCTGCTATTGCATATAGATCTTAATAAATAATCATATTTAGCTTTCTGATTTATGCAGTCCATGTAGCTCTATTGCCCAAATCAGGGGCAAATTTCTCCTACAGTCTGATCTCTGTGCTTCTGTCCTGATGATACTGTCAGCCTTCCAACCATCTCTTCCCATCAGTCCCTCTGCTACTTCCCACAGCATCCATCTAGTAGCCTCTCCAGCACTGCACTACCTTACACCTCTGCTCTGCAGGGCTTAGACTAATGTGTGTTGCCAGCTAGTCTGAAAATTGTTTGCAAGCATGTGCAAAATTGCATGCAGGGAGTGTGGCACCCTTTAGAATAGCTCTTTCAGTCCCAGTCTGGGGCAATATAATGGGGACAATAATAATCACAAAATCAAAGGAACAAACTTTCAACTTGTGGAAAAAGCCTGCAGTCAAGGAATCACTGCACAGCATGTGGAAATTAATGACCAAGGTCTGGAACAAGATAGGATTTATATTGCCATAGATTTCATACTGATGGCAAAAATCATCACACAGATTGAAACAGCAGAGGAGTTTATCTAGAAAATGCTGCCTTACAGAGCTATGAGAACATGGAACATTAAAAATCCATTTTCAATGAGGGGTCAAGGGAGATATTTAACCTTTCTTTAACTGTACACATACAAAAACTTATGGTGGTTACAAGTTTTAAAGAAGGCTGACCCATTTTGCTGTTTAAAATATTCTGAGACTTCCATGAGACTTATCTGATGCCACCTATATATAATGACCTAGATTTTAAAAACAGTTGGGAAGCAGACGTCTGGAAATCTGCTGTGAATTTTAACATTTTCTATGCAAAGATGAAGTGTAAACTGGCAGTTTAATTTCACTTATGAAGGACCAAAATGTTTTTAGGACTTCCCATTTATATAATTAGGATTGTCTTGTTTGGAAGATGACCATGAAGTGACAAGAGAGCCATTCTTTCCCTGCCAGATTCCTGTCCTAAAAGATGCTCCGGTAAGCACAGGTCTAAAGTCACTGCTGTCTAATATCTATATGGTTGTCTGTGTTCCATATCTTAATGTGGTTATTAATAAATGGGTGTCAGTGCCACAGAATTCACAAGCACCTCTAGTGCCTGCTGGCTGAGTTCTCACAGTGACCAACTAATGAAGCAGTGAAGAGAATTAATTACTTTGCCAACATGAAGTGCTCAGAATAAAACAGATGTGATGATGGGGATGAAGCATTTTACAGGATTACCTTCCCCTCTCCTCAGATTAACAGGCTTCAGTCCACAGGTTTTTCTTCCCAGCTGTATGCTCTGGAGCTCACTCAACCATCCAAAGTATGGACTATGTGAAGTGGCATTTCTAGAGTTCAGCAGGCAGGCTGCCAAAATAATCTCTTCTATTTTAACATGAATTTCTACGAGCTGGGGAAATTAAATCAAGCAGTCATATGAAAGGGAATTGCTGGCAGAAAATATTTGGAAAAAAAAAAAAAAAAAGAAAAAAAAAGAAAAGGAAGCTAAAATGTTCCTTTTTGTATTTTAAATAGGAAAAAATATCCCAGAGCCTTGTAGGCTCAGGGATCCAAAGGTCAGCAGAAACAATAAGTAGTAAGCTTTAAAAAAACAAATAATCTAGTCGAGGGAAAAAAAGAAAATTTGTAAAAACAAGCAAAAGCAATTGAAAGGGTAATTAGTGAGATAAATAATACTGATTTCCAAAAAAATATTTCAGCCAACAGCAAGGGGACACAAATATGTTTTTAGTGGAAGCTGATCAAAGATAACTAAAAATTGGTCCATGGGAGCATAATTGGCTTGATTGTCACAGCTCTTTAAATAAGAGTTTGGAGATTATGAAAACAGTTGTGTGATACTACTGAAAGCACTCATTAAAATAGAGCAGGCATTTATGCAGGCTGCTAGCAAAAATTTCCTATGAAAAGGTTTGACTAGAGTTTGGTCTTCAAAAACTCTCTGTGCAACTTTTGGAGGCCAGAATGCACATGGAGCCAGAGAAAAGTAGAATTAACTATGCACTTTCTCCCACAGTTTCATCAAAACCTTAGTGAATCACATTATAATCACATTATAAAATAAATGCTCATTTTAATTCCCCTGCAAATCTCACAAGTGCTATCCCTGTTACACAAACAAGGATGACTCCAGACACAACAGTTATGTCTTGAGAAAAAGCAAGCTAGACCCTCTTTCGCCAGAGCAAATAAAGGCCAGAAATACTGTGAAATTATGTAATCCTTTTTTGCAGATGTCAAGGAAAATTCTGTGTTATACTAGCAATACTGAATTAAGTCAGAGCTAAATACTAAAGTGATTATTGTTATGCAGAATGATACAATGGCAGACATATGTGCTGTGAATCGGAACATACCAGATGCTTGTTCAGATTAATCTTTGCAAAAATTAAGTCTAGTGCAATAAATTTCAGAGCTTCAGCTTCTCAGAAGAACATGCTTTGAATTACTTCTCATAAATATTTGGTGGTTACTCTTGCAATTCTTCTTATTTCCCGAGTGCAGTCCTGTTAGTATGAGACAATGTTCCTCGAGTCTCTTGAAGTCCAGTATGGGAGGGGACTGACACCTTTTTTACTCTGGCCCCATGGCAGAACAAACTGGTTTTGGATGAGGCAAGCATGAAGGACATTTGAATGCCAACTGGAAGTACCAGGTGGAAACCCTGGGCAAAGGAAAGCTTGCAGTGGTACAGCAGACACAAAGCACCCAAGTAGGAGGCAAGCAAAAAAGCTTGGAATGGGCAGAAGACAAATGCTATCAGATGCTTTAACATCACCTGAGTAAAATCGAGTAATTTTCACTTAACTGGTCTTTCTTACAGCTGCAACACAAAGAAGCTTTGCCAATGCCTTCCATTCTTAACTGCGGTTTTGCAGCAGAGAATTTAAACCTCACAGAGGCCAATATGGTACTGCTGGCAGAAGAATGGATTTTGCACATGATTTTTTTAAAATGCAAACTGAACTAAACTTTTTTTAGTGCATACTGTGATTTCCAGAAATTTTTTATCTTTCTTACCAACTTTTAGTTAAGAATAACTCAGGTAGTAAAAACATAGCCATCTTAACCATCTCATAGCTTGCAAAGTTGTCTTCCCAACAATTTATAGCTCATGCCTCCCACAAACATGACAATAGTCAATCTCCAGAAGTTAAATGAACCACATCCTCTGTGAATATACCAGCCCCCAACCATCTGCAGAAGGCCTGAGAAAATAGAGCAAGTAGTATAACCCAGAAGGTCAATAAACTGATTCTTTCAGATCTGCACTATTTTGCATTTGGAGATAAAATCCAGGATGTGATCTTTCTGAGGCTGTTGCTTCTATATGTAGAGCATGTTCACAAACTTTCTAAAGACAATTCAGAACTATCTTAGTCTTCAGCTTTTCACACTTATTTGATATTTCCTAATTACGATTCCCCTCAGTGACAGGACGATTAAAATTCCTATGATTCCTGTTGTAGCTATTTTGCAGGCTTCCTTTATCTACATAAACATTTCCTGTTCTGCTTTCTCATCCTCCCCCAGTGTCCTATAATGGCTTCCTATTGTAATTTTTTTCTTTCATTTGAGTACTTTCTTTCACTGGAGTCCAAACTGATTTTCACTGGTGACAACTCTGTCTGTGATATTTCTTGGGTTAGAAATACACCCAAGAAATGGTGATGGGCTTCTCCCCAAGTGAAGAGGTTTTCAGTGTGCTACCAAATGCTTTAGGTAAAATATGTAACGTAATGTTTAAAATTCTTGACCACATCTTAATTTGACGAGAGCTACAGCACAACTGTTTCAAGTTCTGCATCTTACCCTTTCCTAATTTTTACTCCTGGGTAGTTTATTATTTATAGAACACCATAGGTGTAAGTTAGCTACTGTGCAGCTGCTGTATTTCTCTGTGATTTATACTTTAGTACTACAATGATTTACAGTGGAGCCTGCAGTCTGACTGAGATGGTTTCAGACCACACAGCAAAAAACAAGGCAAAGACCAATATTGAACAGCACCAGTGTGGAAGCTAGTTGATTAAAGTCAAGTCAAATGCCAGCTAAAAAAGAGGAGTCTTAAGGAGGTTCTTAAGTCTTTGTTATTTGGAATAAGAGATGCACCTGAGGAAGGTCTGGAAAACAAGCCTGAGCAGTATTTGTCTATCTTTACTCCCACTGCTGTGCTCTGACTGAAAAACTTGCTGCCAGTGACTGTTTCATCCCTCTCCTACTGGCCTTAAATCATTCTAGTCACTTTTACAGGCTTTGCTTCTATCACCTTCCTTTCCAGCCATAAAATTTATGAATATCCCCCAGATGCCACCACTGGCCTTATCCCCTTACTAGCTTTACCAGGCCCTTGTTTTTTCTCTGCCTCCCATTCTGTCTACTACCATCATGTGCAATTAATCCGCAGCACGTTTTGCTGCCAGTCATGCAAACCTGACCCATGCTACAGCCCAAGGGATTCTCCCACTAACACTTAAGGGTGCTTTGGGCTCTCTTTGGTGCTTTTCATTTTAAATATGTAGAAACCTGGTTCTTTTCCTTTCCCTGAAGGTTCTTTATGAACTATAAGTTTTGTTCTCTGAGATGGTGAGTGACTCCATCCTGTACACCTGCAGATCCTGTTCCACTAGTGGGTCTCACTTCTCAGTAAGAGTGCTCCTCATTAACTCATATGAATTTGCTCATTATTGTCATGACTGTGTAGGGCTACCACATAAAATATCCTGCTGTACTAAAACAAGTGGGCCATTTTTTAGGGTTCTGTATGTTGCTAAAGAGGAAGATGCTGTAATCATGGCTTCTCTTATATCCAAGAATTATGTTGGTTCATCCTCAGCTGGAATGTCTCTCCAATAGCTTTTGTCTTTTGAGAAATTAGTAGATATAAGGTAGTTAAAAGAAGAGACAAGGGAGATAACTTAGCAGAAAATATATCCCTGCTTCTGTTGAAGGAAGGTTTAGAACAGAATATAGAATATTTGATGTAGAATATATAGTATATAGAATAGTTAAGCTGGAAGGGACCTAAAATGATAATCTTGTCCTACTGCCTGACCACTTCAGGATGACCAAGTTAAAGCATGGTATTAAGGGCTTTGTCCAAATAAATACCTCTGGAATACTGACAGCTGTGGAGTATCAACCATCTCTGTAGAAATCCTATTCCAGTGTTTGATCACCTTCCTCGTAAAGAACTGCTTCCCAATGTCCAGACGAAACCTTCCCTGGTGCAACTTTGAACCATTCCCATGCATCCTATCACTGGATCCCAAGGAGAAGAGAACGGCAACTCAAAGTGTATGCCTTCCTGCCCTTTCACCATCTATTGTGTTCTCTGGACATATCCAAAAATCTTCACATCCTTTTAAGGTTTTGGGGCCTAGAACTACACAATATACTCAAAATTAGTTTGCACCAGCTCAGTACAGTGGGATAATTATCACTCTTGGCTGGTCAGTTGTGCTTTGTTTGATGCATCCCAGGATGAGGTTTGTCCTCTTGGCTTCCAGGGCTGACTCCTATTGAGCCTTCCATCAATTGGCATCCCCAAGCCCAATGGGTCCAGTGGGGCTGCTCTCCAGCCACTCCTCTCCCAGTTTATACTTGTACACAGCACTATTCTCTCCCAGGTGCAGAATCTGGTATTTCAGGTGGCTAAATTTCATCCCATTAATCATAATCCAATCTTCCTGTCTATTCATATCTCTCTTCAAGGCTACTTGTCCTTCAAAACAGTCAACAACACTTCCCAATTCAGAATCATCCCCACAATTGCTAATGGTGAATTCAACTCCTACACCCAAATCATTGATAAATACATTGAACAGAACTAACCCCAGGATTAAGCCCTGAAGAGCACTGCTGGTGATTGATCTCTAACCAGATGTAGCCTCATTCCCTTACAACACTTTCACTTCTACCCTCCCATCAGTTAAAGCTTGAATAAACAATATGAACCTTGCCATTAAAAAAAACCAAACAAAGAAACAAGCAATGACCAGCATTTTTTTTCTTTGCCAGATGAATTTCTCAGCAAATGTATGTTCTTCACATGCTGTCTCCTCAACTGATCCGAGTTTCATTTCAGTCAAGACAATCATCCCCTTTGAGCCAAGTATTCCTGGAGTGATAAGGAGGAAAATAGAGTCATTAATGGGGTTAAACCCTATCCTACAGAAAGCCAAAAAGAAAAGGACCATTTTTCTGGTTTAAAGCCGTGACTGAATGGGGAACCACTCAGCAGGGAGATATGTTCTGAGCTGTATGTGTTTGCCCCTGCAAGTTCAAGACATGCACAGCTCTGTAGTGGACTGGTTAATGCTTCTGAACAGCTTTCTGAGCATTTCAAGAAAGAACATTCCTATCTTCCATTTTAGAAACAGATACAGGGATATCCCCAGCCCCAAGAAGCAGGTTGGATTAAGACAGAAGGTATGTAAGATGGCTTTATGGGTGATCAAACACTTATCAGAATTAAGTATTACCTGGGTGCTGATATTCTTGATACTCTCTCAAATATAATCTCTCCTTAGCAACTGATGGAAAAAGGGGAAAGTCGTGATTTCCTTGAAGTGCTGTACCATCTGTCAGCTCTACTTATCTTTTCTTCAAACTTATTTTGAGATAGCTTCTTTTCTCCTTCTGACATTCTCTATTCCCAGGCTTGGCTATAGTTGGATGATTGTTATGTTCAGTTACAGATTATGAGATACATACAACTGTTCACTTTAGAAATCTGAGGAATCTCATCGAGTGACATCTCATTGACACAAATGTTGACAACCAGTTTTCCATGAGGGGATGTGAAGCAAGAAGATAACCAGTATGATTCTCTCAGATATTTCTGCAGGGAGTGCAGATATAGCATGACCCCTTGATTCCAGATAGCTTCTGTAGAAAAGCAGCCAGATCTGAAGTTCATTTGTGTTGAGCTGATGATAAACCTTGCAGACTTTTATCAGAGATAAGACGATCATGTTCTGCAATGGCCATAAACCATGCTAGGAAAGGTTTGTATTCCTGTGGAAGGTGTGAATTACAGAACCTGGCTTTTTCATATATTTATTGAACTTTAAAAATACAGTGATTATGCAACACAATAAATGACTTTTTTGTATCTAAATGTGATGCTTTCATTGAAAGAATCTGGATCACGTATGTGGGCAGAAATTATAAGTATTTTAAAACTCTGTGTCTGTTCTGATAATTTTAACCTTGCAAAGACTGGTTTTTGGCATTTAAATTTTCTTCTTGCTGTGAGTAGGACTTTATTTTAGGATTTTAATTATTTTTACTTGCCCTCTGCAGCCTCTCCTACAGAGCATTAAGGCAGAAAAGGTTAAAATGACAAAAAAAAAGGCACATCCTCATACAATCTGGATGCCAAATCCAGCTGAGCAAAGCAAGCAGAGTGCAGATGCAAGACAGAAATAAAATATGCAACAAACTCAGAAGTGAAAGAATAAAGAAGTCAGTATGGTAGACAGTGAGAAACTAAGCAAGCACACTGAAAACACAGCCCACAAAAGAAGCAAACACACGCCGCGTATAATGAGGAAGGAAAAGTCAGGCTCAGGCCATCCCCACTCTTTGGCAACACATGAAGAGAGTCAGCAAATGCAAGCTGTATGGGTTTCTCTGAAAACAAAGGCTTGATTTTCAGAAATGGAATTTTTTTCTTCCCATGAAGCAGCATATCGCTTTGTAAAAGTAGGTCCCTCCAAAAAATGAATGCAAATACCAGAATGTGGTTTAGGGTTTTGTCTTCTGGGGAAATGTTTATCCACACTAACTGGGGGTAATTGGAAAGGAAACATTATAAATTATCTGTGGAACTTTGAAATTTATCTCTTGCATTGTGTCATGTTCTGGCAGTAAAGCAAAAGTAAGTTAATGCTGGCGGTTCAGGAAAAAATCTGGAACAGGAAACATCAGGAAAAGTGAAGGCAGTGAGCATAATTGACAATATGTGGCTGTTACACATGCATCTGGAGCAAGGTGTGCACATGCACTCACGTGTGTGAGTACACACACACCTTCACCATGCGGACACTGAGGCAAGAGGCGGAAAGACTGAAGCAGAAAACAGCTTAAGTACTCTGGGCCCATGTTCACATGTGTTAGACCTCTGTCCCAAGCCCACCCACACTGAGCCCTTTTGGCACACTTTGCTAGTCTTGAAAGATGTGATGAAGAGCCCTGGCACGTGGGAAAAAGCCAGTGGTTTGCCAAAGCTCTTATGGGTTGGTCTGCTTTTTTAATCCTTTGTTAAATGTGATTGCAGCTCAGAATTAATCCTTTTTATGTTTTTTGAATTTAATTTAAAATAAATAAATAGCTAAAAGGAGCTTTCTGGAAAATTTATTTTATCTGTGTGTTGTTATAATTCAGCTAGAAAACACCAAGATTTTCAGAGGAGAACCTCCAGGGCTCATGGCTTAAAAGATCAAAAAGCAGAAACAAGGGAGCAAGGAGCTACATCCTTTGCCACCAGCCCAGCATCCATTACTAAGATTATTACTAAATCATACAAAGGCAGCAGTGACAAATTATGAGCTCAGGAAGATCTCATACATCACAGAGATGGAACTAACAAAATTTTAAAATATGTGTCATTTTAAAGGGTAATGAATAAAGATAAATGTGTCTTGTTCCATGCTCCAGAAATGAGCAGCTATTCAGAATGGGGAATTGAATAAACCTATCACTTTCAATTCTTCTACCATAATTTTCACAGCCAGAATAACTTAATGGGAAAGTGACCCAGGTCATCGATGTAATAAAAAGCTGAATGTCAGATGGTGAGAAAAAATCCTCAGTGGTTTTAACTATCAAGAGTATCAGAAGCTTGGCTTTCCTGAAGCTAGAGCTATCTGCAACCAGCTCTCACAGCATTTGCACTGGGGGAACTGCTGCTGCAAACCAGACAAAGTAAAATGAAGCTCAAGTAAATACCTGTTTCTGAAAGGTGGAAAGGCCTAAGCACAACAGACTCCTCAGCTTCACAGTGTAAATTCTGCAAGGAGTCAAACAGAAAGAGGCAATTACTGCCTTATGCTCGAGCTCTAATCTTAAATTACAGGATAGTTTCCTAATGAGGGGGAACATTGCCGGAGACAGCTGTGGTGGATAGAAGGGAACACTGCTGTAATTACAGATGCTTACACATCAGTGACAGAAGTTCCCAAACTCCAAGGGGAAATACCTTCATAATGTTTGTTTTTGCAGAATCAAATATCATTCTCAGTTTGCAGTGGAATGGAAACATTCAAGTATGGGATATTAAAACTGGATTTCAGCCCTACATGATGTATGTTAGGAGTGCACTGGCAGAGGTGAGTTAGTGTGCTGGGATCTTAACTCGGGCTTGGGTACAAGAACAATGGTCAACTAGAGAAATGCAAGATTTGTCAGTGGAGAGGGAGAAAAAAAAGAAAACCAGCAGACAAGTCTTAGGCAGAACATCTGATATGGCATAATCAGAACAAACTTGTTCCCTTTGTTCAAGATGACTGCTAGCATCAAGGGCGTTGAATGTTTCATTTGCTTTCTTACGACACAGACCATGTTACTGGACCAACTGAAAAAACTATTCTTGGTTTAACACTTTTTTTTTTCCTTTGTGAGCTATACAGTCATAGACAGTAGTCTAAAACATGTGGTCTGCAGATTCCCAGGGTTCCACAGATGACTTCCATGGGAAGTTATTATTTAGTTATTTCTGCAGCAGAAATAACTAAAGAACAAGCTGTTGTCTAGTCCCTATTCAAGGATTTGCATGTCTCCAGTAAAGTTTACAGGGGTCTGCAGGTAAAGAAAACTTAAAATCTTTGCATTTACACTATTACTATTACATGAGAACAAATGGATGTTTTTCCAATTAGTACTTCAATGGATGACTCAGCTCCTACTAGCAGGATACACAACTATTTTTTCAAAGTATCTTTGCTTCAGTCAGTAGACAGAACAAGACTTGATTATGTAATTAGCAACTGTTCAATGATTTGTGTTCTACTGGTTGTTTAAAGGGGATTCAGACTTTATTTTGCTGTATTCTTTTGTAATGGAAGAAGGATTTATTTCTTCCCCAGGATGCTTGTTTATTGACATTTAACAGTATAAAATCTGATCATTTCACAAATATTTTTTTCACCTGAGAGGTGAGTGGATAAAAAATGGGGAGGAAAAAAAAAATAATCCTGGCAATCAATGTGAGATATTAAAACCTGAACCTTTTAAGCACTTAATGTTTGGGATTTTTTTCTTTTCATAGATGAAAAACATAGCCCCCATTGACTCTAGTTACAGCTCTGAACACAGCACTTTCTCACATCAAGAGTCACACTGACCACCAGGGAAATTAGGAGCTTCCGGGTAAACATATACAAAGTTTGCCTGGAATGCAAGGAGCTCTGGAGCTGTGGGACAGAGTCCAAGGCAGCATTTAAACCCCAGGGGCCATTTATCCATACCACATCTTCTCCTTGCCCTCAGCTTTAAGTCCTGTACTTCTGATTGATCCAGTCCTTACCTCCGCTCTGTAAACATCCCACCCAGTCCTAATCTTCTTGCACAGCAAAAGCTAGGACTTAGTAAATCCAAGATTAATGGACCACAGACATCAGCCCCATGTACAGCTTGTTTCTTGGACGGACACTGTTCCCACTCTCATTGTCCCTCATCAGTGTTCCCATAGCCTTTGTCCCTTTCAAGGACCACTCAGCCAAGTTCAACCACAAATTCTCTTTGTGAGTATTCCCAAGCTCTGATGGTCCCTTCCAGCTTCTGCCTTGCACTTTATTTCATCACCAGCGTTCTCCCCCATCTCTGATTCTGGTTCAAAACTTTCATCCTTCATCCTTCCACCTCCAGGATCAGGTTCCACTATTCATTAGAGGCTTCTGCTGTGCAGCAGCTTCCCCTTTCCTCCATAGAGCTAGCCAGGGGAAGCTGGCTGAAAACCAGGCTGTGCCCAGCTCTCAGTTCAGATCTCACCATTACGTGTGACCTGCCAGAGAGCCAGCCTTGTAACAACCATACTGGGGGTAAATTTATTTTAAATTTAGATTGGAGTGTGCTCAGGGAAGAGAAGTCATCAGGAAGGTTAGCTGCTAAAACCTGTGAAGGTTTCTGTTGAACATCTGTGAGTGACAAACCTTCAAGGGCCTCCCTCTGACTAAATGAACTGTGGTTGTGTTTGCTGAAGGAGAGTAAAAGAGAGAGCTCTTTCAGCAAGACCACTTCTCCCTCCTCCCCCCAGCCCTCCTGACTGCGAAGGCCAAATCTCCACTCCAAACACCTTTGACCTAAACAAGCCTTTTAGGCTGTATCTGAAAATTACAGCCACGCGTTCGTAGGTGTACCTAGTAGAGCCAGACGGCTCTGAACAGCTCAATTCTAGGAGCTGAATTCAGATGAAATTATAACTGGCTGTAAACAGGGCCTTGTGAGGTGTGCAGACAATTTTAATAATACATGGAGCCACCAGACTCACCTATCATAACTGATTTCATTGGAGAAATCTATACAAAAACTGTTTTGGTACAGCCTACAGTAAACAAGCTTTTGTTTTATCCTCCTCCTCCCCATGTTAATTGTGACAGATACAGCCTGACATCATTGTAATCTGGGAAACAGATAGTTAGGAAAGGAATTGCAGCCACACCAGCACCTAGCTTTCATCTGACTTCTTTCTGTTCTTTTGATCTCTTAGCTGGCTAATTAAGAAGCTTTAATCAGCACCCTGCCAAAATAGGTTGAGCCTTTTTTTTAATACCTGTGACCCTCAGAAAGAACTACCAGTGTACTCACGTTCAGTGAAAGAGATGTTGCTTATGAGTCTTTCAGCTCTGTTCATTTAGGTGACCATATAAATGTGTGCTGTGTTCTACTCTGGACCTGCCTCTTTCTGCATTTCCTATTTTAAGATGAATTGAGGGGGAAAAAATATAAGCCTTGACATCACATTTTGCAAAGGAAACAAATGTGCTCCTCCCTAAATCTAAATGAATGGCCTTTTAAGGTGACTGCTGAATTAAATTCCTGTATGATGAAATCAACAGGCATGACAAAGTTCTTATTTCCGAAAGGGAAAAATGNAAAAAAAAAAATCAGCCAGTATGTGATTGCAGCGCTGAGAGCTGAATAGGAGCTATTTACATTGACTCAATAAAGATACTTTACTCAGCTTTGATAGTAAGGCAGCTTCATAGGCTGAAGGGAAATGGGGATATACATATTCTGAGCCTGCTAAGCTTCTCTAATGTAAGACATGTGCATTTCGCTGAAGTCCTGAAATATCTCACTTGGAAGAAAGATGATTGAAACCCCAAGCACATCTTTCTGTTTATCTATCATACATCACATATTTCTGACATACTTTGAGCAGTACTGCATGCAGCCAGGCTTTATATATATGCCTGTAAGGTATGCAGCTAAAACCTAATTTCTGTGAAGACCTAAAGTACCCTTAAGAGAGAGTAAAAATAATCTCATTAGGGGAATCGGGCTCGTCTGGACATTCTCAGGATAGGAGCTCTACCCAAGCACAGCCTGTCACTTTACCCTCACAGGGGGAAATCACAGGGAACCAAACCACCATGAAATGCAAAAATTAAACAGTCTGCCTGCAATCTTGAAAAAAGAGCCAGAGACCTCCATGAAGACCATAAATTTTGTAGAGCTCAGGAGGTCACTAATGCTTGATTAACACTACTGAAGCATTCTTTTCTCATTTTTCACAGTGATATTCCAGAAACATGAGAGTACAATGGACATGAAATCTGGCTACAGTTTTTTACCTCTCCTTATGCCTGCTACCCCAGTGTAATCCTAAAACCTGTGTCCTTCCTCCACATCTTCCATTGTTGAGACTTCTCCTGTGGCTGCATTGTTGATAGAAATAATAGCTTTAGGGCAGGAGAGGTCCTTTAAAGAGTTGGTACTTTTATTATTATTCCATCACCCAGACTCGCATTAAGTAAGGTTAGACCAAACACTGATAAAACACTGATGTCTTATCTTAACTGTCCTCAGTGTTGCTACAGGCAGTGGTGCTACAGCAGAGATAGCTGAATGTTAGGGGAGGGTGGCTTTTTTAGACAAGCCAACATGTGCAGGAAGGAAGGGAATGTGACACCTCGTTACGGATTTAGGTTTAAGATAAATGAAGCAGAAAGCAATGATCTTCCGAACGTAACTCCTCTTATCACAGATTTGCAGGCAGTAAATGAATTACTTGGGCAGTACAAATGAGGAATGGAGAAGAAGCTGAATGATGGCTTGAAGACCTTTCAGAGGTGAGTGACTTCTATCACAACAGGCAGGGGAACACTGCAGTCAAAGCTACTTTCTGTGTCATAATCTGGAGCCAACCCTGAACTGGGTGTCTCAGCAGGAGATGTGATAGCACTACATCCTTTTAATTCCTCCTGTCTTCTTTGCTCTGAAGAATGAATTCTGAGTTTTGGACTCTACATAGATCTTATCCATAGCAACCACAACACTTCCCTCAGATTTGCTAAAATGCAAATCTTGAATTTAGATGAAAGAAGATGGATCTTCCCCCAATACTCTAATTCTGAGCTTGACTCAAATTTAGAAGTAAACATCTTTGTCAGCATCAGGGCTTCCTGATGGCCCTTCCCATCTTACAGCCTCCAGACTCTGGCTTGGCAACCCATGACCTTTGCTAGCAATCAGTGGGAAAGCACTGAAGGAAAATTGCTGAGTGATGACTCACTCTACCAGAGCTTGGTTGCTCTATCATTTTCTAATGCTGCTGATGGGAAGATATTTTCTATTGTGAGAGGCTTGTTTTCCTGCTCCATAGGAACAATGATCCATAAGGATTTCCTGAGGAGCGACTTCTCCTTAGAGTAAGTCTTCTTGTCTCTTAGCCCCTGGAAGACTAGCTGAATTACCCATTAACCAGTTACCTGTAACCTTCCTGTTCCCTTCTGCATTTTCAAGACCTGCTTTAATGCAGAGGACTCCTCATTGGACACAGGCACCAGGGAACAGGGAACTAAAGAAAAGCTTTCATAAATCAGTAGAGGAGGTGGAAACATGCAGAACTCACTAGAGGAATCAGGGGACCCATGTGGAATACAGCATGGGGGATTGCACTTGGAGTTGAGCAACACAGTCCTGGCAATGCTGGAGTGTGAACTCCAGCTTGGAACAGCTGACCCTGACGAGGGTCATGGCAAAGGACTTCTTTCTTCTCTGATCAGAAATGGCACTTGGGGCTTCTTAAGAAAGCAAAAGCACAACAGCAGTCAAGGTTTAGCTGTTTGGGCAGAAGTCCCAAAGCCACTACATTCTTCCCATTTTATTTATAGCCTTCGATGATGACTCTGTCCTCTGATGGCTGCAGACTGTTTCACTGCACTCACAGCTGGCTGTTTGGGGTGGCTGACACGCAGAGCTGCACCTGCTAGAATAGATGCTAAGAAAAGAGATGTGTTCTGAGAGATACAAAGGCATTGTCTGATCCATGATGGATTTCATGGGCAAAAGAGTTCGTTGAGACCACCCTGTGGGACCTCCTGCATTGACCATCTGCTGGTTCCAGGCTGGGACAGAAAGCCTTTCAAGATGCTACCAAACCTATAAATATTACTCTGATCCAATGGTGAATATTGGTAAATATGTGCATGTGCCTTTAGATTGGTGATGTGGAAGAGATGTCAGTCACACTGCATAGCTCGCTATTGTCCCCTTTTCTACTCCCAGGAAGCTGGGAGAAACAGCTGTACTGCAGAGATGCCAACCATCAGTAAAATACTGCAATTGTTTTATGAGTTTAATGCTATTTATCTTCTAATTTATTTACCAGAGATGCATGTAATGCTCAATGAAAGCCAGTTTGCTGAGGAGAAAAGTCTTAAAGACATCCTTCCATTTGCTGATGTAATTTTCTTATTAAATAGGTGTTGGGGGTTTTTTGTTTGTTTTAGCATATTTAAGCTTCATTAAGAAAAAGAAAAAGAAACAAGCAAGTGAGGGTGGAGAGCTCAAGATGACAGAAGATGCAAGCAATAGAGGCAATAGAAAGCAGGCCAGCCAGGTCTCATCTTGTTTCTGATTACTTGCCCTACCACGGACAGGGTCCCCGTTGCCCTGGAAGCATATGGTCCCTGCTCCAAAGGCTCACATGCTGAGGGGTGAATGGTCACTTTGTGTAACTGTGTGTGAGGGAGCTCAGTCTGATCTCCAGACAAATGTGAGAAAGTTGCTGGCTTGGTATTTGCCCACACAGGTACTGCAATCTCCTCTGTGTTTACTACAGGTATTTGTAATGGCTGAGACGCCACGGCGAGCGCTGCCAACCTCTGTACCAAGCAGAATGAATTGCAGGATAGAGGCCCACTGCAGAACAGATAAGAACGATCTAGAAAAATGACAGAGGCCAGACAGCATTAGATAAATGATGGTGAGAAAGCCTGCATTAATAGCAGCAACGTAGCTGAGTTTCCTGAAAAGAGAGCAAGAAATTCCCTAGTGTGGACACACTTCTTGTAGGCCAAGACATAGTCTGAATTCCTCAATAATCAGACAGGAAGTGGTAAAATCCATCAGACAAAATGAACAATATGGGGTTTTTTTCCAACATTAGAAATACATTTTAGGTCATAACTATTACAGAAAAAAACATTTTATGGCAAATCAGATTTATTTTTAATAAATAGTAAATTTTTTTAGTAGTAAATTTTTTCAGTAATGTACGGCAAGTGGAATTTCTGTGTACAAAGATGTGTTTTAGGAGCTTTGTTTCTATCCAGATCAATACTTTACCTAATAGGTGCATTATTCAAAAGTACTCACTGCTCTTTCAAAAATTTGCTCAAACAGAAATTATGTTTTAGTAGCTTCCCAGTCCAGTAACCAGAGGAAAAAGCAGAATTATAATAGCCATGAGTTTTGTGCTTTGTACAAACAGCTGGATTTAGGTAATTTCTGATTTATTTTTGTCACTTTGTGAGATTTTGTCTAGTTTGCACCATGACTGAAGTCAGTGTTGACTCTCTAGCTCAACAGGTCAACAAGCTACACCTTGTACCGACCTTGCCTTGGTTGGCTATTCTGAGAGCCTCCTACCAAGATTTCCTGTTGCCTCCATTTTAGAGCAGTTCTGTCTTTTCTCCGATGAATGGAAGTCAGTAAGACTCAGCAGATGCTGCTGCCTGAGTTCAGTCAGCAGAGTAATATTGTGATTCCTTCCAGCTTCTTTGCTTGTACGTCAAGAGGAAGGAGGATGCTAACTTTATAACTTCTCCCCATTGTGCCCCAGAGGTTAGGCACCTTGCCATATACAGATGTTATCAAAAATGAAATAGCTTTATAAATAAACTGTGAATTAACAACGGTCTACATATGTATGCTTTGGTTCAAAACCCATGTATTCCATTCTTTGAGAACATTCTCTAAATAAACTGAATATTTTCATTTTATACTTTGTTATGATTTATCACTTTGTGGTTTATTTAAAGCTTTCACTGCTCTCTCTTCCATTTGCTGAACTTTAGATATGGAATTAAAATATGCTTGACTGCACAGTCTTCCTTTATATTCAAAGAAGCCATGTAGCTATCACAATGGATTAAGACATCCTACATTAAAACCCTGTCACTTTTGCAACTGCATTTATGCAAGAAGACAACAGTAGCTAATGGGTCCATCTAAGACACTGAGTTGAATGGACAATTTTTTCATAGCTGTGGTAATTATGAATTCTCTGAAAAAGGCTGCTTTGCCAGTTGTAGCCCAAGAAAATTGAATACTGTTCTCCTGCAAAAAATGCTCTGCAAGTATTCAGCCATCTTATTTCATTACATGGCATTACAAAAAACAGTGACTTGTTTATACAGTGGAAGTTCATGCACATACACTACATCTTTTGACAGTCCATAAATACTGCTTTAGCCTGCTTTCTGCTAAAGGCACAGCCTCAAGCTAAGAACCTTTCCAAAGGATTACTTCTCCATTTGTCCACTATGGACAGACGATAGCACTAACAGATGCACAACCCCATGACGGGTGATCCCCATCCTTTCATACAGGTTCTAACAGCCACCTTTGCTGTCTGGACTCAGGCACAACAGAGTTATGGGGTGATCCACCCATCTGTAGGGAAAGGTTTTCTTTTGCGGGACATCCCCCAAAACATCAAGACCAAACTTCCAAGTCTATCCAAACCAACTTTTTCAAGAACAGGGGTTTCCAGGAAAAAAATATTAATGGCGCTGAGGAATCAACATTTTGTTTATTCACAATAATCTCTTTCTGCTGTTACCAAACTTATCAACTTCCATTTGGTATTTAGTTATGCCTTAAATAATTTATTTACTGTCTTGTAATGATTCATATAGCTATATAGTGCTGCCAAGTGAATTCCATTACCATGGGGACATTTGCAGACATTTTAAATAGTTGAGATAAATACAATAAACTAGAAAAACCACCAAGAAATAAATATATATGAACTGGGAGATCACAGGCTCATGCACTGGAATTAAATAAATTTTTGAACCAGCTAGCCAACTCAACAGTAACTGCACAAGTTGCTTAATAATACACTACTAGTAGAATAACACTACATTCTTTCTGCAGTCTTTTTAAAGAAAGGTAATGTGGACAAGTATTTGTTTCCTACACAGCTGAACCCTCTTTTGATAACATTCGGTTTTTCCAGCTAGGTATTTAAAGGAAATAGAGAACACATAGGATCTGGCACATGTCATGTCCAACAGACTCTTTCCATCACAGTAACTTTGGTGAAAATAAGTAATATCTGAAGACAGGCATGGCCATTACAAATACCACTAAATTCATAAAATATCAAATCATACATCTAAGTATTTCAGGTCGGTCTGTCTGTCTGTCTATCTATCTATCTATCTATCTATCTATCTATCTATCTATCTATCTATCTATCTTTTATTTAGTATATTATATTACAGAGGTGTTCCCATGCCCTCCATGAGCACAAGATTAGCTATCAGAAAGTGCTATCAATGTAAAACCAAACAGTATATGCTTCCCATATACTTGATGACAGTTTTTGACCATGTTTTTTACAGGACTTTGGGCATTACATGGGACAGTCAAGGGGGAAAAAATAAAAGGTGTTGGCAAGGAGTTTAGGTACATCCTGTGTAGGAAGAGTCCATGCTGCCAATTTATTCAAGAAGAACACTTAATGAGCTCATGACCCAGAAGTTTTTTCAAAAAAAATAGATTTATGATATGATGCAAATAATCCCAACCCTTATTTTTCTGCACTTCCATGCAGATTATGTGTTTTGCATTAAAATTTATACACTGTAAGGAGTGTGTCTGAAGTCTGGCTCTGTAACAAGAACATAATTCTTCAAAATTCCTTCAAAATTCCTCTAACTCAAAAACTTCCTTCAAAAACTCTCTAACACTCTAACTTTCTGTAATTACAACACAAGGACTTTCCTTATCCAGATGACTAAGGATAAGTTTTGGGTTATGCTAATGGATCTACTTTGAAACAAGCTCTTGAAAAAGTCTTGGCTTATATAGTGGATTCATCATCACAAAGACCATTATCTCCCATTATGGATCCCAAATGTCTATATAACTGATTCTTTCAGAACTGTGCCCTGTTTCTAGTACTGCTCAGTCATCACAGCAAAAATCACTAAGTACTTTTCTCCCTATGTAAAATAGAAATTCAGAATGTTGCAACTCAGAATACAGATATAAAGAAGTAATCTGAATTAAGTTTCAGCATTTTCCTTGTTCTGTTTTTCTAGGGCTTTTTCCCACATTATGCACCAATAATTTAACTAAGTGGATTGAATCATAATGTATTTTGAGTATTTCCATACTGTTATATTAATATATTAGCAGTTTGTGGTTTTCTTACAAATTACAGTTTTGAGATTTTTTTTCAGTTAATAGAGAGCTTTGACTGTTCGAGATGGTATAACCCTCAAATTGCAAAATTCCTGCTATCACCGATGGCAGTAGCATTCAGTCAGGCCTAGGTGTAATCAGATGCCAACTGTCACACATGGTTTAAGTTAAAAAAAAAAAAAAAACAAAACCAGAAGACATAGTTTGCTTTTTACTTACTGATAAGTATTTCATATCACCTTTTGTTGCAAAAGACAAGCAAGTAGCTCTACTGGATTAACTGGAGATATATGCATAGGTGTGTTCAGCTTAATGACTGCCCCTAGATAAACTATCAGCAAAGCCCAAAAGACAGGGACAAATAAGTCATCCTCTGACAAAAGCAGCAGACAAAAGCAAGCAGTGAGCTACGAAAGCTTCTATTCATTGATTCTAGCCCAGGGGTTCAAACGGCTGGGTTTAGGCTGGAACCTAGAGATCAAATGCATAAGGAGTACCTAAAATTGAAATTTGCTACTGAGTGTCTGAAAAGTGACTTTCAGGAGGTTTTGTGGGGTTGATGCTCTGGTGCCGGGACACCCATAATTTTGTTCATGCAGGGCAGCTACTCAGAAAAACTAGGAAGGATGGTCTGACTACCTTGGACAAATTACACGTGTCTGTGTGGTATATTACACAGGACTGGTGGTACAAGTTCTCTGTGTGAAATCCTTTGCTCCTAAAGGTCATGCCAAGCAATTAATCAATTCATTTAAGTGCCAGGTGCAGCCTCCAAGGGCAGATCTGGGAGCCAACTCACGTGCTGAGTAAGCACAGTGGCACAAGTGTAAGTGCACTGCCTACCCAGAGGGAGAAGACTCCAGGCTGGTCCAACTTGAGGCACAAAGAGAGAGACATGTCTCATTTGAATGATTTTGGAGAGAATTGCGGATTGTAGGCATGCCAGTAACTATAACAGAAGCTACAGTCACATTTTTACAGGTAAAGGAAACAGAACAAAGTGACAAAGTGATTAAAATGCCAGTAAGTGGCACAATCTGCAACACTTGGCTTCAGCTGTTCAGCATTTGAACCCAAGGCCTTGATGTGCATACTTCTACCTCAAGTCTAATGTCAAGTACTAGATGTACTGCTACTTTAGTATGTGCAAAGACAAAGCCCGATTCAATGCTCTGAGGCTGATGTAGATGCCATTTAATCAGAAGGGGAGAACTAAAAAATGCAAAGCCAGACTGCTGGCTGCACAATGGCATAGGGTACACAGTACTTGTTTCCTATCAGAACCTGTCATTCACTTTACTTATTATAGAAACAATGTCCTGAGTTAAGAGAATAAAGAGCTGACTACTGTACATATAGAATTGATGTTTTAATTCATTCTGTAGTATTTGATTTATTCTCTAATATTTTTTTTCTGGAATTAACAAAACCCCACTGTCTAGCATTTATGCAGGAAATTAATTTTTAGCTCATTCATTCATTTTAATAAAAAATACTTTTCTTTGGGAAAGCATAACTCTTTTCCAGAAATTTAAAAAAAAAAAAAAGGCAATAAAATGTCACATTGCATTACTTGTCTAAGAATTTTTTTCCCCCTAATCTAATATGCGAAGTATGACAGCAGTAACTTATTCTAGGCTAGGAAGCACTTGCTAATGTAAACAGGCAGCAAGCCCAGCTGCCCAAAGGCCTTGCTCCCGCAGCAGTGGCAGCCTGAGCAGCCTCTTGGTGCCCTGCTCAGACACAAGGGCCCAGCAGCGCGCTCAGCTGCATTACTGCTCAGTAAGGATTACACATCTGGCTATAGGGAAAGCCTCATAAGGATCTACCGAGACCTGCCCAACCCCCGTGGGGGTTTACTTATTAACAAATAATCAAACGGAGAACTGGAATTATAGGACACGTGGCACACACGATCGCCTTGCTCCTTGATCATACCAACAGTGGCTGCTGCTACCTGCAAGCGGAGGGGTGCAATGGTGAGAGGGGATTTTGCTCACGGCTCTGATTCTGGTGTAGGAAATGTATTTTTCAATCTGTCAGCTCACCAGCTCGCATCTGTGACTCTTGTACAAACAGCGCATTAGACGGTGCATTTTTCAAATAGCTTAGCACTACTGGAAACCTCCTATGTCTCCCAAGACGCGATTCTTTCACCTGGATGAAGGAAATTGCCATGAAGGTTATATCTCACATCACTTAAGGAAGTAATCGTTGTTGGTGTGAGTGTGGGGCTAAGGGTTAGGCTGCCTTCCTGCTTCTACTGAGCTATATTCCCTGCTACACCACTACAGCTGCACAAAGCAACCATTTTCTACCTTAAACAATAAGTGCATGTGTGTGCCTCTCACAAGGATCACATCATTGGGTCGTAATCTATCAAAGCCTCTTTCTTTACATAATTGAAGTAATGGATGTATACCAGGACGATACAGTAAACACACTACAAAACAAGAGATGCTGTATTTTTCCTGTAGCAATTGTTCAATAGAAGCCTGTGTTCATAACTTTTACAGCATTTTATAAGCACTTGCTGGTGAATGTGGTTCTTTCTTACTGCTGCAGTGCACTTTTTAAAAAAAAAATGGCAAAACTTAAAAGCGGGCTGAGAGGTGAACATTTTATCTTCCTTGATTTGTGTATTTGCAGAATAATCTTGTAGGTGGCAGCCAAAGATGACAGTCATGATGCAGCAGTTATGATACTTAGGATAGAATAATAGAATGGCCTGGGTTTGAAAAGGCTTTTAAAAATCATCTAGTTCTAAACTGCCTGCCATGAGCAAGGGTTTCTTCCACTAGACTGGGTTGCTCAGAATCCCATCCAAACTGGCTTTGAACACTTTAAGGGATGGGGCAGCCACAGCTTCCCTGGGCAGCCTGTTCCAGTACCTCACCATCCTCACAGTAAATATTTTTTTCTATATATCTAATCTAAACCTATTTTCAGTTTGAAACCATTCCCCCTTATCCTGTCACTACATGCTCCAGTGAAAAGCCCATATTCTTCCTTGTAGGCTCCTTTTAGGTACTGAAGGCAGCAATCAGGTCACCCTGAAGCCTTCTCTTCTCCAGGCTGAAACGACCCAGTTCCCTCAAGAGCCTTTCTTCACAGGAGAGGTGCTCCATCCCTCTAGCTGGTTACTGTGCTGCTTGCAAGTTTGCAAGGCTTGTTTCTCGACAGCCCTTCTCCTCAGAGAACAAAAAAGTCCCATAAATAGAGTCCTGACCCTGGAAATGTTTATTCAGGCAAATGACCGCACTGACTTGGCACATCCCCAAAGGACAGGGTCGAGGGACAAGACAGACGTGACACCTGATGCCTCACATTACTGTTAGCATTTGTATTACTGCTGTTTCTTGTGCTGGAGAACAAAGTGAAATGGCAGCATTTACAAAGAGATCGTCCAATGTAAGGGGCAGCAGGTGTCCAAGAGGCAACACAGAAGAAACACTTCTGGTCAACATGACAAGTAGGGGTCAAAGAGCAGTCAAGATGCTGGTAGGCATTATTGCAAATCTGAAATTTAAGGATGGGTTTGAAGGATGCTTCATTATTCCTTGTTGAGCATCCTCAGCCTCCTATCTCACAAGAGTTAAGACTGTAGACAGGAGCAGGAATTTGGGACTTCACCCAGTTGGTGTAAAAAACCTGGTTGTTTCAGCAAGACATTGCTTGGTACACTTGCACAGCAGCTCCAAAGGACGCTGCATACTTTGGACCGACATGCCTGGAGCAGGCATGATTCAGTCTGGAGATGTACCATGTGCCCCACAAACCTAAGAGGAATTGGAGTTGCCATGCAGGAGCAAGTCAGCAAGCTACAGTGCCCAGTAACTCCACCACATCTCATGCTGGAGCTAATGCTGTGTGCAAATTCACCTAGTGAGTCACGTCTGCTTGCATTAAAAGAAATACAAAAACAAAATAGTCTTCCTATGTCTCACTGGCAAGGAGAGACTGAAACTGGCTAGGCTGGTTGGGAACCAACCTGGAGGCAACCCTAGTTAGCAGATTTTCTAAATAAGGTGAGTGTTATTTTGTTTCTGTATCTGAAGACAAGAGGGACAGAGATGGGGGTTGAGTTACAGCAGGTAGCATCCTACATTTAAGTTTGCAAAGCTTTTTATTAATTTCACAAAAAGCAATCACAAAATTCTATTTTCCATACTGAATCAAATAAATAGAACCGACATAATCCTGAAATTTACTTGGTGAGTTCAGTTTCTTTAAAAGTTCAACGACATACTTAATGAAGCCTTTGCTTTTGAAGAAGAGCAGCAGATCACTACAGCAATGTAAAAAGTTTGGATTTATTATATTGTACGCAGAACACAGTATTTTTCCAATCTTCAGGGACCCATTTGCATTCGCTTTATTTCTCAAAATGAACACAATTTTGCAGAATCTTCCGAAGCCTGTGAATTGCTTTATGAAAAGGAGACACCCCCCACACTATTCACAACCTAGAAAAATGGGACATTAACCTCACATAAAACCCATTGGCTTGTATCTTGCTTCCTCATTAAGCCTGTGCCACTTTTGCAGTAGGTTTCAAAGGTGCAAGCTCATTTTTGTTTTTCCAACAATCAATTCACAAAGTAATGTTTTACTTAAAAGGGAATTCCCCCAAATCATGATTTCCTTACTTGAAGATATCCTCATCAGTTACATGCTATTTTCTCGACATCATATATCTAAAAACCAAGATAAATGTTTTCAAGCAATGTGAAGCCCTTACTACAAGAGAGAAAACAGGTATTATTCGTATTGTTTGTTTTCCCACAATGTATTTTTATAGAGAGCTGTGGGGACCATATTTTGCATTCAGTGAGCAACTTATGTGGTACAAAATGTCTTTCATTGGTATTCAAATAACCACAAAAGCAATGGAGCTCTATCTCACTGCCATGGACATTACCACCTAAACCAACCAGAATGTAAAAAAGGTTATTTCTTACCTCATCCATTGTGAAAGACATGGATTTACGAGATAACATTTGGCAGTCCTGTGACCAACAATAATAAAAATCTCTTTCCCTTGGGCACCCAAGAACCACAGTATATTGTAACACTTCCATTTCTTACAGAGTGCTGAACCACATTGTGAAGGGTTGCATACCTTTCTGAGAAGATTAGGGATTTTCCTTGTTGTCATAAAAAATATTTGTTTAACGAATGCACCAGAAAGGAAAAAAGAAGAAAAAAAAAATGTACCTTAGACAGGAAATAATTGGATGGAATTCTGTGAGAAACAAAGGCAAACATAGTGTCTTCATTGCTGCTCCTGCCTGCCTGGCTACGACTGCCTAGAAATATTGCATTATTGAAAAATTTCCTTTTGCTGCTGAAATGAAAATTGCTATTTTCATCCTCCCAGTACCAGGGCATGATGTTAAGATGTACTTTTAGTAATAGCAGCAACAAATTATATAGTAAGTGGTAAATTAATGTATTTTTACCTTTTCGCTAACCACCTTTCCCTATTACAGAAGGGCACTGTGCCTCATACGAAAGAAAAGGCCAGGAAAGGACTATACTTGAAAACCCCGGACACATAAGAAAGTATGCTAAGTTTCAAATCGCACATCGTAAATACAGGTCTCCAGTATTCCAGTTTGGGCATAAAATAGCCCGGATTTTAAAAGGCTCCTGGAACCTTTGGACAGATACCTGTCCAAAACATAAAATGGAAATACAACATTGAGAGCTCTATTGGAATAGGAAAGGCAAAAGGCATGTTTCTGCCTCCCTTGGAATCCATGTTTTCCCATTTCACTTCTGTACTGCAGAGGACATTTATCTCAGCTGGTAGGAGCTTTTCCGAGGAGCCACTCCAGGGTCTCAGGGATGAACCAGACTAGCCCAGGCGGGAGGGCTTGGCAGTGGGGTTCCCACGGCACACAAGCATCCCTTCGGCCCCCTAGAAGAATTTTAGCTAGCTCCTGCCAACAGCTGCCTTCAAATGATTTGGCTGTGTTTCGGCGGTGCTTTTTTTTTTTCACTGACTCCTCATTCATTACGGGGGACTCAGGCACCCAGTCCCGACTATGAGGGAGGAGCAGCGAGTCGAGCGCCGCAATGTCGCAGCCCGAGGCTCCCCGAGGGTGAGGGCGGCTGAGGGCCTCGTTCGCTATGCCCACCCCGGTGCCGCTCTCCCGCCGGCCTCTCCCAGCCCGCAGGCGGCGCAGGGGCCCCGGGCCCCGCCAGGCGCACACGGAGCGGCGCCGCTCCGAGCACGGCCCCGGCGC